>PKRV01000581.1:17476-234827 GCA_003709505.1 Hyphantria cunea
ATTATATTATATTATATTATATTATATTATATTATATTATATTAATAGGGCACGAAACAATGCAATAAAGCACTAATTTGAAAAACATATCCTCTTTTCTTTTCATACGTTTTGTGTATAACTTTTTAGTCTTAGCCACGGAACTCTTATCAGACAGGTTTCTTATTTTTTTATAAATAATATCTTCCATTTTTATGCAACATAGCCATACATAATCCTATAGCCTTAGTTTTTGATTTTAAATATGTATTCAATCTCATCTCTACTCTAAGTTGAGTCCGTATGGGTTACGACACTTCACATGTATTACCACATATTCTATAAAAAACAATTCATAGACAGATTTTTCGAAAGATTACGATAAGAAATAATATCAGATAAGTAAAACTGAAACAAGCACTTAACTACTTCTTATAAAGTAGCGCATTCACAAACAGCATCTTAAATTTCAATTTTGCTTACAAATAATGAAACGCTTATTTTCCTTTTTACTCGAGTACACAATTATGTTTACCTGGTAGAATCTCTAACGTGTGACAGTTAAAATTTATCATTGCTATAGTACTAAATTTACCATAAAATAATTAAATAATATGTTTAAAAAATCATACTATAATTTATCTTTTTATTATCCCGTTGTATAATTTATCGTGTAAAGCTACAATTATATTTTGTAATACTTTTATTTGGATGGTTTCAAAAATGTATCCATTCATTTTTCAGGTACACATTTTTTACACCTTGCAATAACATTCCACGTTTTTTTTCTTCCATTTCTCCGACGGACGACAAGGCGTTCGTTCGATCGTTTGTTCAACGTCATCTTTTGTCCCTGTAATGTCTTATTTCCACGTCCCACATGCTTAGGGGTAACCGTATTAAGAAAAAAACTAAAAATCCCCGCACAAGAAGAAAATTACAGCAAGCGGCTCTATTAAAAGTTAACTATTATAATAGAAAGTGTTTGAACTGGGTGTCTGGTTCGTCCGGTTTAATCTGGATTTGAGCAGTTTAAACCGCTAGACGGACTCCCTTTCCCTCGATCCCTTTATTTAAGAGTTTAGTGGTGTGTTATTTTGACTTTAATATAAACATTAGAGTTCGGTGTTTTCTGTGGTGAAATACTAAAAGTAAAATCGATTCAAAATGTCTGAAGAATCGTCAGCGGATCGCAATGTCGAAATATGGAAAATCAAGAAGCTCATCAAGAGCTTAGAAATGGCTCGAGGGTAAGTTTTTATTGTTTTTTTTTATAATTAAATGTTTGGTGCATTGCTTGTGGAATGTTTTTGGCCATATGTCTACGCCAAATTGCCAACGAGGCTGCGTCATTGTCGACACATGCGCCTCTAAGGCATGCGCGAGTCATAACCTTGTTATCAAGCGATCAACAGGAATGCGCAGTGCTTCAAACAATGCACTTTCCGTTATTGACGTGGTGAATATATGGCGTCTGCTCGCACTGATAGATAGATTTGTTTAGGCCCTGTATGTATACGAAATACGTATGAACCGTAAACAACAATGAGTGCCCAATTTACACAAATAATATATAGTTTTAACTCTCGCGCCTTTTTTTCGAGTACAGTAATCAGATACTGATTCTGAAAAAAGAGTTTTTGAGGAAGGTATAACCAATAACGAAAACCATCGCTCGTAGCCCAGTGAGGCGCTCATAGCCCAGTTGCACTCGGTGATTAGAAACAATTACCGAGGGTAAGCTACGATGGTGCGGTCAGTACCTGGATAGGTGACCGCTGGTGGAATATTACCATGAGAGTCTCCATGATTCAGATGTCACATTAAGCAGTCGGTCCCAGTTGTTATCATACAATAACAGTAGTGAAGCTTAGTTGGAGGCCTTCAGGCTGCTTAAAAACATTTAACGGCAAGATGAAGTAGCCACAACATTGTGTTACCAGTCCCCAACCCACACTTGGCCAGCGTCGGGATGTATGGCCCTTAACCCTCTCCTGAGAGGAGACCATATCCCAGTATTGGGAAATTATGGGTTGTTGGTGATGATGAAAAACCATTATATGTACAGTTAATATATGTGTGCAAGTTTATTTGCTTCTGCTCTGAAAATTGACAGGAACCATAGAATTCAGTTATCAATAGCTATATTGATACAATTCCTGAATCAATCAATATTGATACAAATCCTTGTTTTAGGAAACATATCTCTTAAGATTTCATTTTTTGTTATAGTCTGATGAAGAAAACTAGATATAAAGGAGGTCAAACCAAAAAGGTTTTCTATAAGCTAAATATTTTTTTTAAATATCAAGTATAACATAGCTAATATATTAAATGTAAGCTAATATAGTAGATATGGCCTTAACCCTATCCTGAGAGGAGACCCGAGTCCAGCAGTGGAACATTATGGGTTGTTGATGATGATGATTGATGATAATAAAAAATTATATAAATCACAGGACAGGTTGTAAGACAAGCATATTCAAACGTAAGTTTTAGGTTGTTGTCTTTTTGTTAAAATGATTTAAATCATTCTTTACCTTAGAGCAAACACAGGCCACTGAACAGAGGGTGAAGGTATGCCAGTGTCTTTTTTCAGCACCAAATAAACTGTTCTTTTTTGCTGAAGAAAATTATAAGACATTTTAAACAAATTTGCCTGTTACTACTCCCATAACAATTTAAACATTCAGAATTTTTCACACGTAAATGCATTTTGTGTCATAACAGCGTAATGTGTAGGCTCATTTGGGCTTATACTTTTACAGCAGGGAACGCCACCATATGGACTACTGTAGCATTTATATTTGTGCTCTATTTCTGTGCCTATTTGTTTCGATGTAGATTGATATATAAATTTACATCAAGTTCTGTGAATAACTGATACCTGATGCTAGAAAACCAGGTGTCCATGCCTAAAACTAGCTTTAATTCTTTGAGAGAGTCTTACAAGGGTAACACTGGGTGATTATTTGCCGTTATTACTTCTGCATCATTACTTAAAAAAATAAAAGTAAAAAAAATAGGGCGGGTGAAACCTCAGTAATATTTTATTGCCACACAAACCAATTTAATTTTCAAATAAGCAGTGCCATGAAAACTGAATTAATTGATGGAATACTTATAAAATATATATATATTTTTAAAAACACCTATTGTACATACCCAACACCCAAACTCTAATTTCATCAGAGATTTTCCTATTTTAGCATTGTTATTAAACCATTTTTTTTTGACTGTACAAAAAAATTCATTCTTTGGCATCAACATTAAAGTCTTAAAGTAAATGTTTCTTTGGCTTCTTGGAATTTGATGAATTTTCAGGTTCAATTAATATTAATTCGACTTTTAATATTATTTTTTATTGTCTTTTTGTACCTAATTCTACACATTTGCTCTGTGAAAGGGGTGATGACCATTCTTTGTTATTATTCAAGGCTTTTATAAAAAGTTGAAAAAATTATATGTATATATATATAAATAATCAGTTTTGTATATGATTTTAAACAATTAAGCCTTGAAGAACATCTTTACCTGTTCGCTATGGTGGTCTAAGAGTATAAAAAATTATAGATGTCAGCCTTCCAGCATTTATCTTCAGTTAATGGCACAGAAGAGTTAACCAGGAAAATTCTTATAAACACCCAGCATGTTTGATGATTCTGAAGTATCATGCAAGGTAATTTGACATAGATGCTTGGCAGATAGCTTGTCCCAATACTGCATTGATGCTTGGCAGATAGCTTGTTGGGACAAGCTATATACTGCATTACTAGCTTATCCATTTTATCAGCGACAATGGGACATGCCATTATGTGTTTTAAAGCAAAAGACACTTAGATACCAGTCTTGCTGAGTGGGCTTGTTTGTAAGCTGCAGGAGAGTGAGGATCAGGTTTATCGATTCAAGCACTTCCTTCACCCATCATGTTGGATGTACCTTGTAAGATGATACTACTTTTTACTTTGCCACTTTCCTCCATTTACGAATACCTTGTTTTTCAAAGATGAAAATAGTATTCCATATGAGGCTGAAACTGCGCTTATAAAAGTTTCAACCAACAAATTATTTCCTATGTGCAGTGCGTTTCCTATAACAGCACGGTTTCCAGCAATTCCTTTCGATAGCCCAGATTTTTAAGGAAAGACGCTCAAGCCATTCGCCAATCCTAGCGTCTCTTTTGAAGGACCTAGAGGCAACGTTGTACTCGTTTTTAAACAAGCTGATATTTTCACCCAGTACTGTCACTGCGTCAGCCCAGGATTGGTAATAAAAAAATTTAAATAATTTATTGCCAGATGAAACATACAGTCATTGTTTGTACCCAGTGGCCCCACACTAGGCAAGCTTGTCCTGTGGGGGTGCCTGTAACAATTACCATTATGGTCACACAAATGCTCGGTCGACATCAAAAACTTTTGATAAAAACAAAGCTTCCTTATTAGTCATTGTAGTTGTCCATCTTTATATTTGCATTGTGTATCCCTAGCAGAAGTATGTAGAGTTTAAGAAAACTATATAGCAATATCCAAAACCTATACTTTATAAATTTGATAATAGTTCCATTGGCAATTTGGCATTGGATTCTTAAGGAAGAACTTATGCTACTCTTTACCGCGATAATTGAATACAATCGGGCACAGCCACATCTTAAAGCTGGTAATATGATTAGGACACTTACAAGTATTTCAAGCGATAACCGACATAAAATGTCTTGTATCATCTTCTATTTGGAAACTTTTTAAACTACCCATGTATGTTTACGAGAAAGAATAGAGCTAATCTCTTCAGCCTTGGCGAGTTTAAACAACGTTGCTAGGCAAAATTGGCGGCGACCATACTTCCGATAAGTAATCAGTCAAACTCCATATCAGATAGACTTGCCAGGGTTATCTCTGTCAGGAAAATGGCATTTGGTGCATTTTATTTCAATGAGAGGCATCTATAGAAATAAACTGCAGTGTTGCTTGCAATAAAGCGCAAAACTCGAGAACGACTTGACCAATTCGGTTATTTTTTTGTTTAATCAATTTTTGTATTTATTCATGTTCACAAGGGCAGTTCAATAAAAATAATTAATAATAAAAATAATTTATTTTTTTTTTGTACGGCAAATCGCCAGTAATGAAAGAATGAAATCTGACGGGGCAGCTAGTTAAATATTAAGGTAACAAGCAACAAAATGTATTTATACTAATATTATTTAGAGGTCAATTTTGTAAGGTAGTAAGGAATAATCTCTTGATCTACTGAATCGATATCAAAAATTACTTTACCAATCTTGTGACAGCCCTAGACCTTCATTGCTATGCGACAAGACTCTTCCGAAGTAATTTCTAAATCAGATAATCCGTAACCTTCAATTGTCACCACCTTCATGGTTAAGTAATGAAGATGATGACGTTTAAATTTAACCGTCTTTTTAAATTTCCAGTCACGTAGATTATCTGTTCCACCATTTCAAGATACAAGTTGACAATTGATTGAAATGCTCAATTTTTTTTTGGAATCGATCTTTAAAATGTTCGAACTATCCGACTAAAGTCCTTTATCCGTATGATGACGGATTAAAGTACATAGTACCACTCCCATTCATCCGTGAGTGTCGTAAGACACGATTTAGGGAGAAACTAACCATGACAACTGTACCTTAGGTATGGGGAAAGAAAAAGCCCTATACCAACACGTATGACCAGCATGTTACAGTAGGCCAAAACCTTTCCAAGACGAGACCTATGACCAACTATAGATTATTAAAGGAGGTTGTTGATGTGATAGTCTGGGATAGTCTGGCAACGGCCAGAGTTTATATTAGTGGGTGTCAAATCCATCCATAAAAAGAAAATCTCTTTGCTACTATTGGACACTCCCTTCTACTTCTAATATATATTCCATTTCATTGTATATATATACGTATATATTCCTTGCTAAGCAAAGACATTCGTCGGTGCTGTAAACGGGTGCTTTGAGTACATAGGTTTTCGCCTTATTATATGGATTGTATATAATAAAAGTTATCAAAATCTTGCCAAAAGTAATCCAGGGTCAGGTACTCGGCCTATTCTATTACCTGACCCTGTTTCGGTTCTTTTAACATTGATTTTCTTATCACAACCGAAGACGTCCACTTTTGACATAGTTCTTCCTCAAGATTCATCACAACAACCGGTCCTTTGCTTTCCCGTATAAAACAAATTCCCACGACATCACCAGGTCATTGAACCGCCTTGTCCCCCCACACGATTTGGAACTATCTACCCACGCTGTGTTTTCCGATAACTCTGCACTCTAGAATTAAATGATCCTATCTGCCATTATACTTTTTTTAAACTGAATTGAATACCATGAATTCTTCTCTTGAATTATAGTCTTTCATTTAACGTGGGGAATAGCATATTCGCATCATATCCTTGGTGGGGGAAATGAAGGGCGTGTGGGACTCCCGGAGTTCAGATCTACTCACTAATCTCCGCCAACAGGAAAAGCTCCAGGAACACATTGACGGTTTCTGGAGTTCTTCCTGCCGGAGGACGGAGGCACATTCCCGGATGATCCAGGGCAGAACACAATCCCACGTGATATGCAAATGATTGACAAATGGCATTCTATATGAAAGTATTGGAAATTGCTATTGGAATCGACTAGAAGTATTTAACCAAGGTCGATGTTACGATTGCTTACATGCATCGGTGCGCAAAGGCAACAGTAATACTCGCTTTATAATTCAATTGTAGTATTTAAGTATTTGCATTAGTGAATACTTAAAAGCCTTGTTGACGCTAACATTCGTGTGTTGCAATTTACTTACGAATTAATGTAGAAATGCCAAAATGTACATAATTTGTATGTTTGTTTGTTGTATCAAACAGAGCATGCATTTTTTGTAATATGAACATGTTGAACTATTGGCATTTTTATTGAGAATACCGATCAGCTGGTTTTATATTGCTTTTGCCCTTGAAATCAAAAAACATAATGTCTTTATGACTTTATCTAGTTAGTAAGTAAATCAAGGTAGTAGACCCACGCTGATTTCAGTATGAACTACGTCCTTCACACAAAAGACCAACCTAAAGTAACAGCATTAGTGTTGTGGTGTTTCATTGGTGAATGCGAGACCGGAATCCTAATGGGCCGTCATAGTGTGGGCTACTGTGATGCATTGTTTGCATTCCCATTGATTTTAACCACTTTTCTTAGATTCTGCTCATGCCTTTCAGAGTGGAGCCATTTTGGCAGGCCCACATATATGTATAAAAAATGTATATCACCATAATTATTGACACATGGGTGTTCTGAGAAAAGTGGTTTTGGTTTACTACCTCTATCACGCCGGCTAATGAATATATTCATACGAAATTACAGCGTTATTCTACTAGTACTAGTACTATTACTTATTCTGCTTTAATGGGCAACCTGTTACTTCCCTTGGTTTTTACTACGTATGAACAAAGGGGGTGGTTCACCCCTCGAGAACTTGTCACAGGCCACGTCCCAGCGCGTGTTGCACATCTCAAAAGCGAAGGGGTGAACAGAATTTATCAAATTTTCAAATCATTCATATTGATTTTGAACAGACGAATGCATAAATTATCCACACTTACTATACTAATATTATAAAATCGAAAGCAACTCTGTTTCGAGTTCACGACTAAAATACAACACCGATTTCAACGAAATTTGGCTTGGAGATACTTTGATTCAACGTGAGCTATTAACGATTGATTTTATTAAAATCGGTTTAGCGATTAACCTTGAAAGCGTAAAAGACAGTGCATTGTTGTATTATTTTATTTAAAATATCACTGGAAACTGTATTTAATTGTTTCTTTATTTGTTTTATCTTATACAATACAATGTTTCTTCTTGAACTTCCTGGTGCTAAGTCCCTTACCTTATTTGCCATTACAGTCTTCCGGCTAAAACCTTTTCCTGTCACTTTCTAATAGATTATTAATATATCAAATACCACTACAGACAACTTCGTATTTATAATATTACCATGAATGCTTCTATCTTCCATTGTCGTAAAATAATCAGTCGAACTTTGTAGTTCTTGATGAATTGTTGCAATCATTCTTACACGCACGGTAACCGTTCTCCAAATGTTTCCATATTTACCACCTCATTAGTGTAAAAATGACATCATAATCATCAGCCTATCACAGTGCACTGCTGGACATAGGCCTCTCCAGTCGCACGCAATAAAAATATAAAACCATTTAAATGTACATAAAAAGATTTACTGTGGGGAATTGAAATCGTATTAAGAGTTCATTGACCGCCGTCTGTTTACGAGACGGGATCGATATATCCTCGCATCGTCCGCTAGACAACCCCTCCCGCCCGTTACCACCCTTCCACCTATGTATTTTTATAAATAAATAAAACTAAAGTGTCTGCAATGTCAAATTAACTAAAAGTAATAATTAAAAGTATTTACGGTACTTACTTCAAAGAAGCAATTTTTTAAATTTTTGTCGGCCTGTACCGGGTAATCTTTGGAATATTTAGACCAAATTTCACGGCAGATAGCTGATAATATAACATTTTTTTATGACATAGGGCGGCAAACTAGCAGACGTATCGCCTGATGGTAAGCGAGTACGGCCGCCCATGGACACTTTCAACGCCAGAGGCGTCACAAGTGCGTTGCTGGCCTTTTAAGAAGGAGTACGTTCTTTTCTTGTAGGTTTGAAGGTCGTATTGGTCCGGAAATACCGCAGGCGACTGTTCGTTTCAGTTTTATAGTGCGAGGCAGAAAGTTCCTGGAAAAGCGCACGATTGTGGTCTGCCAGCCATCTAGATGATGGGGATGAAATTTCTGTCTGTAACATTTAAGTTAGGCAGGACACCTAGGCTTTTCTTAGACTACCACGGGTATTATTCTAAAGATACAATAACAACCGCCAGTAATATCGCAGGGATCAGCTTGTATGTTATAATGTAGCTATATAACAGCTTCTTACCTAATCATTAACTTTTGCACTCCACTGCTGGACATGGCCTCTCTAGAATGAACCATTTGGTCTACTATATGACGCCAATCAAACGAATTGGTGCTGTTGTCCTGAATAGTGCTCCCTTAGTCGGCTCTTGCCGATACCCACGGGATGGAGGTAGTCATACTTCATATTCTTGACATAATACTATTGTGAAATAATTGAATGAAGTGTATTGAAGTGAGCGAGTGAGTGAAGTGTATTGAAAACAAATGTCAATTTTTGTTTTCAAATATTCCAGTCTACTTTCAAGTTGACTGCACGTATGGCCTAGTGGTTTAGCGGTCGCCACGCCGCTTCCTACTTCACCAAGTGTTGTGGGTTGAAATCCTGCATGGGACAACTCTTGTGTGATCCACACATTGTTATTCTAATTCTGGATGTTCTTTGTGCCCGTTTTTTGTATGTTTGTAAAGTCCCCCGCGACACAGGATTTATTCGGATTGCGGGTGTTGTCTTTAAAAAAAAAAGGGGTTTAGGACAGACAGGTTTTGAAACTTTGTATCCGTCTATGTATCTGAAATGCGTACATATTTACTTAAAGGTTCTTATTGAATCGAAAAAAGTAGATGAATGAAAACGTTTACTGTAAGCAAAGAACATTTTTGCACGTCAATCTTGTTTGTTTTACCGGGCCATTTCCGCACTTTGCCTCTTGATTGAGCCGTTGTACATCAAACTTGATTAGAGCAGTTCTGTACGCCCTTTCCTAGACCTCAGAAGAAAAGACAAAACAGTATTGGTTTCCTTCAAAGTTGAGATAATCTGAGTGCGTCGGTAGCGTAGTGGTAGCAATGCGACTGCTGTGCTTAAGTTCACGACTTCGATTGCCGGGTCGGACCAAATGATTCTATGATATTTGTAAAAAAAAAAGTAAATATGTATTTAAATCACTTGCGTACGGTACCATTGCGCTACGGAGGCAGTAAATTACTTACAGACAGTCACAAAAGTCATGTAAAAATAACGAATCCATATTACATTCCAGAAACGGAACATCAATGATTTCACTGATCATTCCACCCAAGGATCAAATCTCAAGAGTTTCGAAAATGTTGGCCGACGAGTTCGGTACCGCGTCAAACATCAAATCCCGTGTCAACCGTCTCTCTGTGCTGGGTGCCATTACATCGGTACAACACAGGCTCAAGCTATATACGAAAGGTAAGAGTGATAAGCTATCAATGATGCAAAAGCTTCTCAATACGTAGCTATACTGTGGGTCACCATGCTGCATTGTCGCATTGTCTGCAATCGCACTGATTATGGTGACCATTAACTTTTGGATTTTACTCATTCTTTCCGACAGGCGACTTTGGCAGTGCTCTTTGATTCAGAAGATAATTACTGAAGACGGGACGTGTGGGCTTCGGCAAATAAGTGTCCCGGTGTTAACTAATTCGAATATTATTAATTTGTGTATGTAAGTGTCGATACAACACTTCATCACTCATTTTACCCCATTAGTGGCTAATTTCCTTCAATCCTTTTCGTATGTAAACATAAACTGCGAAATTTCAAGCTTGTAGGCCCAGGCTAACGGTCGAGTCAGGCTCTGTGTGGATAAGTCAGTTAGATTAAGTAATTTTATAGGTATGGAAGATAAATGTTTCATATAAGATGGCAATTCGCGCCACGATAGCGACCGGAGACCGAGATAAAAGACAGGAGACCAACTCGACCAAGCATTCAACCAACTTGGACTTCGATATACATATCCAACTAACAAGCACCAGTCGCAGCCTCCTGTCTTTGTATCCGGTTACTGTCGCGACGCGAACAGTCACCTGTACCTGGTCAGAGACCCAAATTACTCATGAGGAGATAAAATGCAATTTGGCCTGTTCGGAAACTGTGTTAAAAACTTCTTTTAATTCTATTCCAGTACCACCAAACGGTCTGGTTATCTACTGTGGCACAATCGTGACCGAGGAAGGCAAGGAAAAGAAAGTGAATATCGACTTCGAGCCCTTTAAGCCCATCAACACGTCGCTTTACCTGTGCGATAACAAGTTCCACACTGAGGCTCTAACGGCACTGCTCGCTGATGACAACAAGTTCGGTTTCATCGTGATGGACGGTAACGGCGCGCTGTTCGGTACACTCCAGGGTAATACTAGAGAGGTGAGCCGCTTAAAAAGTTTCATCAATAGCTTTTACGAGTACATAGGCCTAGTCCCAGTGAAGGTGTCTTCCCTTACTTGCCAGATGGGGTGCCAGATTTCTAGTCATGTTGTCCTGTAACTGCCTAAGATGGCATATGTGCCACGAACGCGATTAATAAAGGTGCTAAAACTGTTACATATTTTCTTAATCTGTCATCACACGGAACATATTTTTATTCTCAGAAAATTATTCTATACAAGTAAATAAATTTAAAGTGTCTGTTTGTCATTTCATTTAAGAGCTTTTTATTAAACGCATATGAAGTCAATGTCCAGCAGTGGACTATTACAGTCCACTGATTATGTCATGAGGATCAGTCTGTATGTGTAGAAAAAAAAAAATTACTGCATAAATTGTTAACTGTATAATAAATTGATCGATTGTGACGGGACACGCACTGACAAATAATTGATGATATAAAAAATAATCAGGCTAGTTTTATTTATTACAAATTGCGGAATAACAACTGTAGGACACACTGAGGACTCAGTTTATCAATATCCAGGCATTCTCTAATTAGTAATTACTTACACAAGATGGATCTTGAAATTGTCTCATAGCCTTAGCGATAAGGATTTTTTTCTGAAATTCATATTACAAACTCTAAATGTGGAATGTGAATGTGACGTCTAAATTTAACAAAAATATAATCTTTAGATATCTTCATCACCTGTTAGACATAAGTCGAGATGTTTTCAATTTATCTAACTCGTTAATATATTAAATTTTCAGGTACTGCACAAATTTACAGTCGACTTGCCAAAGAAGCACGGTCGTGGTGGTCAGTCCGCGTTGCGTTTCGCCCGACTCCGTATGGAGAAGCGACACAACTACGTACGGAAGGTGGCCGAGGTTGCCACCCAGCTCTTTATCAGTGCCGACCGACCCAACGTAGCTGGCCTCATCCTCGCCGGCTCGGCGGACTTCAAGACTGAGCTCTCGCAGTCTGACATGTTTGATCCTGTAAGTGTTCGAAATTCAGTCATAGAAGAGTGATACCATATTTTGCAGAACCTGAGAACCAGTTTGCTGTTAATTACATTTGTAAATACATATTTTTTTATATATTAGGCTGCCAAAGTGACTATTCTGCATGATGGAACGTATTTGTAGACACACAGAAGATCGGTGTGAAACAGCTCTTGCTGTGTTTCACCATGTGAGTGAGGATACCGGAGGTCCATTTTATTTTAGTTTTTTTTTACGCTTGTACACCCCCTCGGGCCTTCACTCCACCAGGGTTTGCGGTGGGGCGGTGTGTCCGAATCGAACCGACTAAAACCATAGGGTGTGCAACTCTGCGCTTGAGTACCGCTTTCTTATGCCATCCGGAACCGGAGGCCCATACCTCAACCCTTCCTCCTAAGGCCATCAACGCACTCGTGACGCCTCTGGTGTTGCGGGTGTCCATGGGCGGCGGTTGCTTACCATTAGGCGATACATGTGCTCGTTTGCCCATAATTCCATTTAAAAAAAAAGAGAAGTGGTAATTGCGAATGCAGACGGTGCAACACGATAACCCCAACTAAGTCAGCCTATTGGTATGCTCTGCATGTGTTGCAGATGAATTACATATATAACTATACTCACGGATGTCCTACCGAATAAACAGTTTCCCTCCCTATTACCACTGAGTTTTGTGAATTCGATTCCCATATGAGACAATACTGTAACTCATATATTGTTGTTTTAAGCCTTCTATGCTTCTTTTTCATGCATGTGTCTAAAGTCACATAGCCAGACACAGGATATATTCATTTATATCTTTATGCACTTTTGTACATTTGCGGATTTAATGTCTGGGCATTCTCTACTAGCCAATCTTCGGGTGGTTTAGAAATCTTGTGAAGTTTCGCATATAGATTTTGTATGCAACTGAAATAAATATTGCACAACATTAAAATCTACGTTTATATGCAAATACAACAAAGTACAATACAAGTAATAGTATATATATATATATATATATATATATATAACTTGTTAGTTATGAAACGGTTAGTGTACATCCTGATTTAATTAAGATATATGAGAGAGTTGTCTTCATGTTTCTTTGTTCTCCTACAGAGACTACAAGCGAAGATCATCAAACTGGTAGATGTGTCGTACGGAGGAGAGAATGGCTTCAACCAGGCCATTGAGCTGGCAGCAGAGTCGCTGCAGAATGTCAAATTCATTCAAGAAAAGAAACTCATCGGCAGGTACTTTGATGAAATCTCGCAGGTGAGTCACTTTTAGGCATACTACTATATGTAAATATAAAAGTACTAGCTTTTACCGGCGCATATCGCGGTAAAGAGTAGCATGTGTCCTTTAAGAACCAAAGTATCTCTAAGCCAAATTGCATTGAGATTGTTGAAGCGCTTTAATCGTGAAAACATAACAAACAGATTTTATACATTTACTTAGTTAAAACCTTGTGGTTTTACATTCATATATGTCAGTCATTATCGTTTAAAGTGCTGAAGAATTTTTAAAATCCGTTTAGTGGTTAAGGCGTGAAAGTAAACAAATAAATAAACTCAAATACATATTTAATTTAAAGTGCCAGCATCTCGGACAGCACGTATAGTCGTCGGTCCTAAGCCTAATCTCTATCCCACAGAGAGTGCACCTGTGTTTATGCACAACAATATCTATCTTTTAAGCGTAAGCGATTACCACCGCCCACGTACACCCGCAACACCAGAGGCGTGATAAGTGGGTTGCTGACCTTTGCGGGATTAGAAGGGGGATAAGAGAGGGGTTGGGTTATGGGCCTCCGGTATCCTCAGTCTCGTGATGAAACACAGCACAAGCGCTGTTTCACACCGTTTTTCTGTGAGGCCGTGACCACATCATCACTCCGGTCGAGCCGGCCCATTCAGGCCGAAGCGTGGTTCTCCTACGGTAAAATCTAGTCGGCTACTAGCATATCGTTAGTAATGATCAACTATCATCGTCAACAACCTTTTTCCGGCTACTGTTGGACACAATCAGAAGCCAAAACCTCCTTTCATTTTAATTTGCACCAAATGCAGTTGTATTCTGAAGAGCTTTAGGTTGAATTTTAATTGTTACCGAATAAGTTAATCCGTTCGTCGGTGCTGACTATTGCAAAAGAGGTTTTGACCTTCTATATCACTCTGCCTTGATGATGATGATGATATGCTGTAGTGATGCTCCGTATTAACACGTCACCACACGACTTTAAACTATACATACATTATTTCTTTTCAGGATACTGGCAAATATTGCTTTGGTGTGGACGATACGTTGCGCGCTCTCGAGCTTGGTGCCGTGGAAACACTTATTTGCTGGGAGAACCTTGACATACAGAGGTAACGACCATTTCCAGTTCATTTTACGTGGATCCTGACTACACAATCCATATATATTTTTTTAACAGGCTTCGGGAATCAGTCATATTTTTTTACCTCACAAATTTGTGATGTATAAACCTAATTTCCTCAAACATCTCACACAGGAGTAAGCCTTTACTATGATTTTTTTTTTATGGAATCGCGGGCAAACGGGCAGACGTATCCCCTGATGGTAAGCGATTACCGCCGCCTATGGACATCTGCAACACCAGAGGCGTCACAAGTGCGTTGCTGGCCTTTGGGGGATGGGGAGGAGGATGGAGATGGGGGGGAGGTGTTGGGGTATGGGCCTCCGGTATCCTCACTCACTCGGTGAAACACAGCGCAAGCGCTGTTTCACTCCGGTTTTGTGTAAGGCCGTGGTATCACTCCGGTCGAGCCGGCCCATTCATGCCGAAGCGTGGCCATGGTAACATATTATAGACAAATTACACGGGAAAATACACACACAGGCAGAAAATTCTATAAATGTGATGAATTGTTTCAGATACGTCCTGAAGTCGCACGCCACCAATCAAGAGACTATTCTCCACCTGACCCCTGAACAAGAGAAGGACAAGTCACATTTCACAGACAAAGAAGTAAGTATTTTATAAATCAACAGCTTTTAACAGTCCAATGCCGGTCATAGGCCTCTCGTTAAAAAGGAGGATTTGTCCTACAATACCTCACTGACCAGATAGGTTTTGTATAGGTGTTTTTTTTATTATTTTTCTCTTTGCTAAAATGTTATCGTGGGAGAGCCACGCTTCGGCATGAATGGGCTGGCTCGACCGCAGTGACACCTCGGCCTCACAGAAAACCGGTGTGAAAAAGCGCTTTCGCTGTGTTTCATCGCGTTAGTGAAGATATCGGAGGCCCATACCCCAATCCTCTCCCCCCCCTATCCCACACACACAGGTGTTACGGGTGTCCATGGGCGGCGGTAATCGCTTACCATCAGGCGATACGTCTACTCGCTAGCCCCTTTTAAAATAAAAAAAACAATAATAAAATGGTCATTATTTTGTGAACTTAGTAGCGTCTTGCTTTCTAAAAGACGCTCTACAAAGTTGAAATTAGCCGAATGACTCTTGCTAGAGGTCGATGTGGGCAATAGGGCCCCGTAGGGCAAGAAATAATACATATCGACCTCTAGAAAGTAAAGTCTAGAAAGTAAGAAACAATGCTCTGTATAGTGCATAATACTAACAAAGCCTTTCATTTCCAAATATTAAAAAAAAAAAATGTTTTATTAGTAATGTCAGTTTCAATTTAAATTGTTGTGTTAGTACTGTTAGTTGTAAGGACTATATTTGGACCCCTCTGGCTGTAGGCCTCCTCTAACATTTTCCTATTATTTTTGTCCCTCACTGTCTGTATCCAGCTCTTTCTGGCTACCTCTTTGATATCATCAACCCATTTTTATTTAGCCTTCCAACCTTCCTTTTGCCTATTGGTCCTTTCCATTTTGTGCCCCGGAGCGTTCATCTCGTGACTCGTATGCGTAGAATGTGATCAAGCCCATCGCCACTTCTGTTTGAGAGCAAGAGTAAGGGTATCTTTTGACTATGTTCTTTCCCTAACGACTTAGCAATTTATTTTGTCTATTTTCTTTATTTTTAACATAGCAACAACTTTGTACTAATTGTGCGGGACGGTGACACTGATAACGGATGAAGGACATGCTATTTACAATTACTATTCAATATAATGTATTGTTATTTTCGCATTTTTTCTATCTTGGTTCATAAGTTTAGGATGAAGAAAATGTATATTTTAATAGCCAAAATGTATAATAACGAGCGAAAATCACTGGAAATTGTCACGCGGCTCTCGTTACGGTAACGTTTCGAGGTAGCTAAGCATTAGCTACTCTAATCTCATTGGCCAAAAATTAAGCGTTGTGATTGGTTAGCCAATAGGAAGACCTACATTAATTCTGAAGAAACCTTATAAAAGAAGGGCCACAATTGGTTCCGACAAACAGTTCAATTCGGTACACAGTACAGTTCAGAGCAGCTCCTGGAAACAGAAACCGCAAGAACATTAATACAGTCCACAATCTTGTACTCTCTTTATCAACTATATTAATTAAATATACGTTTCTAATAAACTCAATACAGTTTTTCTCACCAATCCCAGCAAACGAATGTACCCCGTACACTAATATTAATCCGTTCATTTTCCAGAGCGGGGTAGAGTTGGAACTAGTGGAGTGCCAGCCGCTGCTCGAGTGGTTGGCTAACAACTACAAATCATTCGGAGCCACCCTTGAGATCATCACCGATAAGAGCCAAGAGGGAAGCCAATTCGTTAGGGGATTTGGTGGTATTGGAGGTATGCTGTTACTCATCTATATATATATTCAATAAAAATTTACATATATAGCCCATCTCGTTTCAAACTAAGCAGAGCTTGTACTATGATAACTAGATTGACTGATAGCATATTTATATAACAGTTTATACACTCGACTCGGGGGACGTAGCCTTAACCTTCTCCTGAGAGGAGACCCGAGTCAAGCAGTGGGATGTTATGGGTTGTTGTCGATGATGGTGATGATTATTATACTCTCGATTGTCGACACTTGCTGGAATTTGTTAAAATATATACTTGTAATTAAACTCACTTAGTTTAGCTGCGATAAACGACATACACGCGGGCAAAGTCCTTTCCAACGAATCAAATTATCTCCATACCAAATTTCATTGAAATCGGTGCAGCAGTTTACATACAGAGTTAGGCTCGAATTTATAATATTAGTTAGAATTTAATATCTTTAAACGAGTTATCTTATACTAATATTATAAAGAGGAAAGATTTGATTGTTTGTTTGGTTGCATTGAACAGGCTCCGACTACTGAACCTGTTTGAATAATTTTTTACCATTAGAAAGCTAAATGATCCCTGAGTAACATGGCTATATTACATTTGCAAGACGGTAAGGATCTGAGGCGCTCATAGCCCAGTTGCACTCGGTGATTAGAAACAATCAGCGAGGGCAAGCAACGACGGCGCGGTCAGTACCTGGATGGGTGACCGCTGGTGGCATGTTACCATGAGCGTCTCCGTGATTCGGAGGTCACGTTAAGCAGTCGGTCCCGGTTGTTATCATAGGATAACAGTCGTGAAGCTTAGTTGGAGGCCTTCGGGCGGCTTAAAAAAAACATCCAACGGTAAGATTACGTAGCCACAACGTTGTCTTGCCAGTCCCCAACCCGCACTTGGCCAGCGTGGGGACGTATGGCCTTAACCCTCTCCTGAGAGGAGACCCGAGCCCAGCAGTGGGACATTATGGGTTGTTGATTGATGATGATGATGATTGATAAAAAAAGGATCTGTATGTAAACGTCGAGACTTGGTCAAGAATTCAAATTTGGAAATTTGCTAAGAGTGTCTTAAAATTTATAATATTTAAATATTTGGGCAAACAAAAATGTCTACCAGTGCGAAGTAGGGGCGGGCTGCCGTTCTTATAAATAAAGGATATGAATCTTAGAAACGGCTCCAATGATTTTCATCAAATTTAGTATGTGGGGGGTTTCGGGGACGATAAATCGATCTAGCTAGTGCGCCAACATAAACATATGACAACGCCATCTACCGAAGCTACATTGAACTACGGAGTAACGGAGTGTATGAAGAAACTACCAATCCTGCATCGTGCAATAGAAGTTCTCGCAGCGATTAACATATTACAACTTCCCAACATCGATCTTTGGGCAGAGGCTCGCCGGGCGTGATCACCTCGCCTGTTCGGACGATCCTCCCTTCTGTTAGAGGGACATGCGACCAGTTCCTCCACAGTGGTGACCCCGACGTGATTGGAAGCAGCCTTCTAACAGTCAGCGCGCCGCGTTCCCTAACAATAGGATTCATTTCTAAAAAAATTACGAAAAAAGTAATACCAGCATGTAGATATATATTATGTTCGTCAGAAATCTGGTTACCATAGTACCTGCTCAGCCTAGTTCATGATCAGACAGCTGTGTGTGAGATATGCCTGGTTATTTTTACATGTATGTATGTTAATAACACTAATCCAAATGTTTTAATACTAACCGCATCTTTCTTACTTTCTTGCTGCTTTGGACACCGTTGGATCTGTAACATGTTTGTATATAATATATAAAAATATAAATAAAACCAGGTATTCTCCGTTACAAAGTGGACTTCCAATCGCTACAGCTCGACGAACCACTCGATGACGTAGACCTGGATGACTATTAAACACCACATAATATAATTGATGTACTTTAAAAATTGCTTGCGTTGTTGTTTTATAAAGACGATTGGACGCTGCGTAGATAAGATCTTTGGATATGAGACGAATCTCTCCCCGTCACTGTAACTCCTGTACACCAGGATCAACAGCTCGTGACCCACACCGAGTGGTCACACTCGTGTAGTCCCAAAAGAAATATATTGTCTTGGAACCCTTACCGAAATTATTCAGAAGATAACTGGAGGAGTTGGAACTATATTATATTATATAAGTCCACTTACCTCCTTAGCGAAGCGGGTGAAGTAATTATAGACAGACACCTTTTTTAAGTTAAAAGTACCACGGAACTTCGGATATACTTAGTGTAAACCGAAGACCGTGGGACAGCTATTCATTATACTTATGGTTCGAACCACTAAAACGGTTGTTTCCTTCATTTTACGTATACTGATGATTCGGACAGGCGAAAACGCACGTCGTTTCAGGTACCAGTAGCCACTATTAAGTGAGCGATGACCCCCTTCTGAAATGAAATCATTTATCCTGCAGTTAGTTTACAAGTTAAACTTCTTTTTGAGTTCGACCTCTCCTAACCGGACTAGCACTGAGAAGAAAGAACAAAAGAAACTCAGGGATCGTCTCCTTTGAGTTCAGACAACCTTATCAAAAACGTTCTCAAAATTTGAGTCACAACTGTGATAAATTGATAAAAATAATAATTAAAAAATGATAACAGTTAAAATTAACGATGAATTTGTTTCAAATTATTAATAATCGTCAAATCAAGAAATAATTTGAATATTCGCAATGTGTAGAACGAGCAGGGACTTTATTCCAGGCGGATAATAGTGGTTAATGATCCCCTGCGGAGTGAGTGCTAGTGATGAGTCCCTGACGATGATGAGAACTACGTTATACGACGATACTTTATTAGTAATATAAAAAAAGTAGTTTTTTTAAATCTTCGTCTAAAAGATGTCAATGTACTAAGTCCAGTTACTAAATTGATTGAACAACGAAATTTACCGAATTTAAAAAACAATTATTCAATTTTCAAACAATGTTTTGAAAACCTTGATATTTGCTTTGAACGCAGCGTCCGATCGTAATTCGTTAAACTTGGTTAAATAACATTTTTAGGTTTTTTGGATATATTAATTTTGTAAAATGCCGACATTTTATAATATCCGATTGATTTATTGGTAGTTTTGATATTAAATCTTGAAACTATTGTGTTTTATTGGCTGAAAATAGGGTTTATTGAAAATATAAGTATAGATTTAGGTAGGAATTGGATATGTAAAAGGAGGGAATAGCACGTTACTACTAGAATGTTCCACTCATATCGCCGTGGTAATCGCGAGGGGAGTGAGTCAAAGAAGGCGGTTTCGTGAAACGAACGCGCAAATTTTTGAAGTGAAAACTTATATCTTTAAAAAATTAAAAATTTTATGTTTGAATTATAATTATCAACATCAAACATTACCATGTCGATGATAAGATTTTCCCCTATCAAAAAATGCTCAAAGCGGCCAAAGTTTTTACTTCAAAAATGTATCACTGAAAATGTATGTACGCGCATAACTTCTGATTGACTTCACTGAAATAGATAATTCTTTTTTTAGGCTCTTTTTTATCACAAGAATTTTTTTATAGAAGAAAAATTGAAATAAAACCGGTAGTGTTAAATTTTATTAGTCGGCAACTGTACATTGAATATCAATGGGAAGATATGCCGGACATATATACTAAAAAAAGAAATTTAGAAGATATACAAAATGAAGTTCCCCAGTTCAGCGAGCAATAAAAATGGCCGCCTTTATATACAAAACAAAGTTCCCCAAGTCAGCCAGTAGGAGCAATAAAAATGGCCGCCTTTGACTTACTGCCGTCGCGGTTACCACCGTGGTATGGGGTGTTTAGTAACGGTTTTGTCAAGTGTTTGTAGATTAAAATTGTTATGATCAGTTTGTTTTTGAGCCACTTCAATAACCGTTCTGTGTAAAAATTTTCTTTTTCAACTGCATTGTCGTTTTTGGAACTTTTGCTTTGTCCCCTCATTAGATCATCCCCATTATTCTAATATCATTAAATCATCCCCATTTTTTAAATATTATGTTTTATCGATGATTGGACTTATAACAAGGGATTGTCACGTAATGATCTAAACAAGAATATGTTTAAAAAACTATAACTCAGCTACGTCAAACGTTT
This sequence comes from Hyphantria cunea, assembly GCA_003709505.1. Taxonomy (NCBI): domain Eukaryota; kingdom Metazoa; phylum Arthropoda; class Insecta; order Lepidoptera; family Erebidae; genus Hyphantria; species Hyphantria cunea. Next base: position 38,407 of record PKRV01000581.1, read on the forward strand.
GATAACATTTGTATAGCCTATTTCACCCGGAACGTAATTAAAAATTTGTAAACCTCGTTCATTAAAATCACATAGACAGCCAAAAATGTTTACCCTTCCTTTTGGCTTCTGCGCAATCGAGTATAAAATAGAAAATTACTTTTTTATACTCCATGTAAACTGGAATCCTTCCTAAATAAAGAAAGTAACAAGAAACTATCAATGTACAATAAAACCTCGTAACGTTTATAGGACAGGCCCTCCTAGCCAAAATTGCATTCCACAAACGTAAGCATTAATAGAAAACTGACAAATGTATGGGAACGCCTCTCAACGCTAAGTCACGTCGTTATCACAAAGTATTAGCCAATAGTACAAGAGAATACTAGCGTTAACGACTGTAGAAAGAGAATGAACGCGAAACACTTTCCACTTGGCTAAGAAAGCTGGGCTCCAACGACGACAATTCACTTGTAATTTTTATAATTCGTATGTGTACATACAGCGGAAGTAGCTTACCACCAAATATCTGGGCTTATTTGTACCCTGTATATAAAAAAAAAACATGTCAGTCTGTTGTATCATCTTCCTGGCCTTTATTGTTCCCAAGACTCGGGTCGGCTACTAGTTTAACCGGTTTTACCTGAATATCAGTTTTTTAACGGAGCGACTGGTATCGGACCTCCTCAGCCTTTAGGTCGAACTGAATTCGAAGGTTGAACTAGTTGTCAGTATATTTGAGGGCGTGTAATTCTTTTATAATAGTATAGTTGGACTTTGCTTCACCGGTTTTAGATAAGTTCCGCGTAACTCATGGAACCTTATGGTTTGACGTAGAAGATACTTCAAATTGTCTATCAAATAAGCGATCCGCCACTTATCAATAGCAATTCTGACGTAACAATCCCTTATTAACGAACCGTAGCGTAGCGCAATGGAACCGAATGTCAACAGCGAAACAGGCTAAGTTAAAAACCTTAATAAACAAAAAAAAGTGTGCATTTAATCTGTAGTACATGTTTAATCATATTTTACGGCAAAAGACAATTTTTTAACTGTCATACTTTTTTTTGGGAATTTTTTACTTGTTTGATTAGTAGTATTGCCATAAAAGAGCCATATTTTACCACCTATGAGCTGGAAAGCTTATTCCAAGGCTACTTCCGTCTCCTAAAGCTTGAAGAGCGGCTTAATAGGCGACAAGGTCGCTTATAAATAGGTGACCACGTTCGTCATCCGTAACCTGGACATATTCGGTACCATCAACACGGGCGAGAGAATCGCTGCGATATTATCGCCACGCCACGTGTTTCTATACACTCAGATACTCCGTCACCAGACGCGTAGATTAAACAAATAATTGTTCTTTCGCGGAGAGGACGATAGAAATGCAAATCCATCGCGATTCTGTCGCCCGTGGAGGCGCCCTCTTGTAGTTTATTATTTTGTATACTTGACATGTTGTTTTGTCGTAAAATTTTTACCGCCTAGCTATATTTTAATCGGTACATATAAACGTAGATTGCCCAGAAATATTACATCACTATTATTTTTCAGATATGATTTTACAGATTATGTGTACTGTACCTTTCTTTTTTTAAATATAACTCCCGATGTTACGATACAAACATACATGTAACGGCCACAAAGAACACCCAGATTCAGGGCAATAATTTTGGATCACTCAAAGTGTTGTACTATGAGGGATTTGAACCCACCACATTTGACGCAGTAGAAAGCTGCGTGGCGACCGATTAAACCACATTTTTTTACTTGTGGAACCCATATTACACGACAAACCTCCACTCCCCCTATCCTCTCCCGACTTAGGGGAAGAGAGAGTCGAAAAGGGGAGGAAACACTTATGACTTAATTTCCAGACATCCATAGGCAGTGCTTCTGATGTCCACTGGGTCAATCGCCTGATTAAATACAAGCTGCCTATCTTTTAAATATAATAATCAATTGATGTTATTTGAACAAGTTAAATATATTGTGATTGTTAATATTTCTGGGTTAGTATATCATACATATTCATATCCGTATATAACGTAACAATATTACGAAGTTAGGGACAAGCAGTAAGTGCTAACTTATTTATGTTTTATTAGTTAATATAAAACTCGTCTATGGAGTACTGCCAACTAACCTCTAAAAACACAAAACTGCTGACAATTTTTTGACATAATCTGATCAATAATCCCGGGTATAAGTACCAGACTTTGCTCGATACGATAGAATAAAATAGGCAAAAAGTTGTGATTGAAAAAATTATATAAATCCTTGCCCGGTTCGATATAATGACAGAATTTTTCTCATGGCCGTAATTTATTGTTAATCGATGAGTAATTTGTAAATGCGTACTGCAAAAAACAACCCATTTAGTAATTGTTCATCACCTTGAAGTTGAATTGGCCGTTATTTATTTTCAAAATCTATGTGTCCCAGACCCTTATCTAGAATTTTCTAAACGATCAAATCTCAATTTATTAATAGATCTTTTGATACAAGATTGCATAAATATAAATATGCCTCCATGTGCATATCCACATTAGGGCAGGGCAGGCATATTGATAATCTCCTTCTTTTTTGGAGTCGGTTAAAAAGACAGCAGTGATAGCTAAAAAAAGAACGAATCTGTTTTACTATTTGGCACCGCGTTTCTTTTTTGCTTTAGCGTATTGAAATGAATTTATTTTAAATAAAGATATGTTTTAGTGTAAGTGAAAACATTTCAATTTCTAGTAAAATAAGTTTCTTATATAATAAAAAGTGTGCTAACAATAGAAATGTGTACATTTATTTAACTTTTTAATGTGTCTTTTAAATCTATTACATGTATACTAGCTAACCCGGCAAACGTTGTTGTGACATAAATATAAAAAAAATATTTAAAACATATATACATTTAGGGTTATAAGAAGTAGATGTTGGCCGATTCTCAAACTCACGGTCCCAGCCGTTTCAGAGAAGTTTGGTAACAAACACCGCGACACGAGAATTTAAATATAAGATAATTGTAGTGGCACGTTGTTTCTCGCAATGATCTCTGAAATTACCTTACCGATTTTGATGTTTTTCTAATGTGTGTTCAGCTGGTCTCCCTAAACCAGGATAGTTAACGTTACGTTTAGACCAATAGGAGCCGAGCACGATTGACAAGAGACGCAGAGGTAGTTGCGTGTGTAACTTTCTGTATGTAATTTCGCCTATCTCCATCACTTGAAAAAAGTATAATTAGAATTCCATTCTGCCGCGCAATTCTGTACTGTACCATTCTCATATTCATACCTGCGTTTATGAATTGCGCGGCTGTGTTTACTGTGTTTGCTTTCCAAGATAATATTTTTTATTCTAATTAATACACGTGATGTACATAGCCGGACTTAATACCACGGGCATTCTCTGCCAGTAAACCCGAGATCGAGGTAAGACGGCTCGAGTGAGACCGAGCGCTGCTTGCCGAAGGTGTACTAGCATAATATAAATAGACCAACCTATATTTTATTGTTTCTTATTAACATGCTAACAATATGGAGACGAGGTAAATTATTTAACGTTGTCAATATTAGTGTTGTGTGTGTGTGTGTATTATTTTCGCATGCCTTTTAATTATACACACTAGGTGGTCTGAAAAGTACCCAACCTCAACGTGAAGATGGCAGCACTCGTTAGGGAAAGCTAGTGAATGTAGTTGTGCATCTTTGTATTTGCATTATGGAGATTATGTAGAAAAATAAAAAGAAGATAAGAAAAAATGTCTTGCAACGTCTTTAGGTCGGAATCTTTTCAGACTACATACGTATATTGATTTATTTTTGTCACAAACATGTAAAGGAAACCCACTACAATTAGAGCTTTAAACCAGTGGCGGACTAAGGGGAGGGAGGAGGGGACGGTACGTCCCGGGCCTCTGGTCCTAGGGGTCTCAAAATGGGTGCAAGTTCCTCGGTTGCAATTGGTTGTAGGTCCCGTAGGCAAATAAATACAACCTATACCGACAGTTTCTATTTTTTAAATTAAAATTACTTTTACCGTTTTATCTATCTGATGTCCAATTTCGTAGTTTTTTTTACTTTCATCACCTTTAAGATGCTACAGCGATCTATATTGTATACGCTGTACTAATATTCTGTTTTATTAAACGCGTCTTATACTCAGACGGGGAAATCCCGTTTTAGCGGGGAATCTCTGAAGGAATGAACGAAGTGTATTTTTTTAATTTCGTAGTTCTCGTGACCTCATTCAACTATTCTGCCCCGGGGCTCTGACGGGGTTAGTCCGCCACTGCTTTGAACATATTTGAAGTGTATACATTTGTCAGTAAAACATTCAGGTGTTCTGATTTGTCAGGGGGTTGGCTTCATCTATTCGTCACTATTTTTTAAACGCGAATGAACTGACTATAATAAAAACCTATGTGTTTGTATTTTAAATTAAAAATACCAAATTATTGGCAAAAATATCATGTATTTGAGTTGTTTTTATTAATGCTTTTAAGATGGAATGTATTGTTCTGTATTTACATAAAGAATTAATAAAAGTTATTTATATTTACTAACAGGCTAGTGAACATGGCTTGGCTTTGCTTCGCACTTCTTTAAAATTATCAGATTTTCTCTACAATGCTTGTATTACATACACAAACTTTCTTCTAAAAGCATTCTATTATGAACATTATTACATTACTCTATTACTGAAAACTGCATTAAAATCCGTCGAGTAATTTAAAAGATCTCAACGAAAAAAAAAACAGCGGACGCGACTTTTTATAGTAAATGAATATGTAATACTAATAAACTAAATAATGTATTTGTATCTTTACAGGGCTTCTCCGTTATAAGGTAGACTTCCAGTCTATGCAGTTGGATGACGAGGAGATCGACAATCTGTACGACATCGACGACTATTAATCTAGTTATTGTCGGCTCTGTCGCACGTCTGTGCGCACCTTAACACTGTTACACTGTCATACTGAAACAACTTATATCTTTTACAATCTTACCTATTTATCATATGTATGTTAGTATAACAAACGATAAACCCACTATCGTTATCATCACAGCTGTTAATAGTCCACTGGTGGACACTCACCTTGGCAAGAAGGTGGTACCTACTATACCTACCCGGCTGGCTTGGTGGGCTGGTGTAGAGTGTATCTAGTTTCATATACACAAAACACAGTAGGCCTAGTGGTTTAAGCGGTGGCCACGCCGCCTTCTACTGCGCTAAGTATTGTGCGTTTGTATTGTGTTTTCCTAAAGCGGAGTTGTCTTTTAAAACAAAGAATGAATTTTTTTTTTGGCGTGCCTCAATCGATTTTCTTTGTTCTTTAAAAAAGAAAAAGATCTAGAATAACACACTTTTTTCTCACTATTTAAAGATTTAGATCGAATTGGGACCAGTACACTTCTTAAAATCAATGTGAATGCACTGTTACGATAATATTTTACAATAACATATCATTGTGAAAAATAATGTCCAGATTTAATATTCTAAGCCTTAGATAGATCGTTATATCTAGATAGACGTTAAAAAAAAATGGCCTACAATTGGCTACTACACACTAGTTTGATTAAGTCGTTGTTTTCACATTATCGTAATGAAGTACCTTTTGCTGTGACATATAGTTCATATAAATGATCTAAATATGACAGTGTAACACCCAAAACATGGACCGTTATTGATGTTGTTTTATTGTTTTATGGCGAATGAATTTATGAAGTTGGGAGTTATCGCTCCATGTGGTGGCTAACCAGCGATTCGTTAGTGATTTTTGTAGTAGATAATGTGTGTGACCTGACAATTTTTATATTAGTACTAGGTGTGACCCCTGCGTCGAAAGGAATTCCTTTCCCCTGTTTTTGCATCATTGTCCTTTGATTCTATATAATATATATTATTGGTTGTAGGTGATGTTATATAGTTTCTCTAGATAAGTCTGTCTGGTTGTTTGTTGAGATTAGCCTCTCTAGAACGGTTGTACCGATTTAGACGAAACTGTCACTGAGATTGCTGATGATACAAGGAGAAACTTAGGCTAATTTTTTTGAAAAGCTTTTGCCGCCGCTTCAGTGTGGATATTGATGCTAATTCTTGTGTGGATACTTAATTGTTACGTTACTAAACTAAAAAGTCTTTACTACTATTCTCTATAAGGCAGTGATTTTTAAAATGCAATTTTTTTACGAACGTATTCAGATAACGTCTATTGTTAGTGCTACATACCTAATTTTAGTTAAAGACTAAAATAAGGTATGTAAAGTTGACATAAAATAGTTAATTTTTAGTGATTTTTATACCACTATAGAAAATAATATCTCGAAATTCGGACATATTTTCTCGAAGTACAATGTGTATTTCGATGTCAATCTGCAGAAGTGGGTGCCTAGTAAGAGAGTGATAGATTGAAACAAATATTTACTAAATTGTCAGGTTTTAGGCAAATATTTAGAAAATATATATAAAATTATGCCTAACACTTTTTTTACATTTTTTTTTCTGTCCTGTTTTGGAATAATGCTGGATCAGGTTTAAAACAGAACTTAGTATAATATGATATTAATCAAAGACTGATAAAGTCACAATTTGAGAATCGCTGGTTTGGTTTAAGAAGTTAAGGTACCATATACTGGCGACATTGTATACATTAACTTTTGCGTCAGGAACATTCACGATATGAACGGATGCACGATTAATCGCATAATAAAGTCGCCCCTCTAAGACATTGCAATATTTGACAGTATTTTATAGTCTGTCGATTGTGATTTGCCGTAACTGCTATTTTTTACAAGCGATTATGCGATTGATCTCTCTCAGTGTGTGAAAAACGTCCTTAATGGGGTTGCCACGCTTTAAGATAAATATTATACTTATTTATCATAAAAAAATTGCTGTGTATAAGGAATGCTTCCTTTAATGTTGCTAGCCTTTGATTTATATAGTTAATTCTATAGATAGAAGACAGTTTTTGAGCTATGTTGCGTTTTTATTGAATAATGGCGATACTTTTATTGTTCTGGCAACCCTATTTCTAAATGCGTTCTGCGAAAAAAGCCAACCAAGACATATTATTGTATTTTGTTCTCATTAAAATACTTATATATAATATTATAAATATATTTGATTACTTATGTATTAGCCAATAAATAACACCTGAACAGGTATTTTAAAACTATTTTATTTTATAATAAAGTGGCGGTTGGTAGACGAATCACATTTTTTATTTACTTTTCCCTTATTAATGCTTATTTGGAACTTGAATGGTATTGTAGCGACTTCCACATATATCGCAACAAAAATATACTACAGTCCCATCTATCGAAGACCCACTGAACTACGCAGTAACTAATCCTACATCACGATATAGTTTTCTCGATAAGCATAAATACATCTTTCCAACATCAACTGTTGAGTTGCGGCCTATCAGGCATAAACACATGGTTTGGTAGGAATCCTGCCTTTGTGTTACAGGGAAATGATATCCGTTCCTCCACAGTATATTCATGATACACGAATGCAGTTAAACCTAATACCATACATCGAGATAAGTGCAACATATTATTTTGTCCTGGGTAATAAACGAGCCCAACGGCCTCCATTTTAGCGGAACTGGCTATTATATTGGGATAATAATGTTCAGGGGAAAGATCAGTGCTCCACAAAGCCGTTTTATTTAAGTTTTGAATGTTCTAGACATGCTATTTAACTTTGTTTTCATTTCATTTTATACCATTGAGTGATATTAAACTTACATCTGAACGGGGATATGGTTTGCCAATTGAGTCTAAAGAAAGTTGGACATTTTCGATTTTGAATTGAAAAATACGAGTATACTGCGGTAGTAATCGAGAGGGAAGGAACGTATAATTTTTTTTCTTGCTGCTCTTTATCTAACAAGGAATTGCATGCTATGGCATAGACACGAGCATCCCTCACAGGGGTCGACTGCAAGCCGTAGATGGTCCGAGATACATCGAGGTTCCAGTGTTTTCCTTTCTAGGAAACTTCCGATTTCCGGTTGCTAGTACTTGAGATGGCGCACCACACAACGACTCAGGGCAACATTTTGTTTGATCTACAAATTGTTGCTAAGTCTGAATGTTCTTTGTATTTCATTATCTTTACAAAAATCCCACGCGTTACTCAGTGCAGTAGTTATATTTAAAGAAAAAACCTGTATTTCAAAAGGCGACTCATCTCATGGTAAACGACTATCGACATTTACTGCAACTGCTGACACTAGCCACACCTGGAACTCACATATGTCACGTTTCTGAAATGGCAACTTGTAACGTCGCGAACATTATTTAAATTACACCAACCACATCACAGCGCGGCAGTCCGTAACCCGCAATTACTTTTTTACAACACAAAAAACTGTGGTCCAAAAATAAAACGTGTAACACACGCGATCTATATATTTTTATATTTACTCTTTGGAGTTATTTTTAGACATTCAAGTCATCTTTATTACATTAACTTTACACGAAAATTGTAGACGTGAAAACGAGTTTAAAAACGAATGAGGTTTTTTGTTTTCGTTTTGAAAGAACGCACTTATGAGTTCTAAGATCTCGTTAAATACTCGGGAGTAATGACCCCGGTTCGAATTGTAACATTCAGGTGAATATTATCAATAGCCTTAACCCTGATGAACATAAGCCTCCGCCTAGAAAGGAGCTTCAGCTCAATTTTTACCACATTAGCTACACACACACACGCATGCGGAAGTCACCATAACACTTTGATAGCTCAGAATTGATTTTAGAATGGATGGGATTGGATGAGAGAATATGGCCGAATAATGTAGAAGAAACTAGATGAAGGTACAACATTACACACCGCAATAGTCCGCCGCGTACACGTACCGCGTACCGTAAACGGCGCAAAACCGCAGTACGCTTTACGCCGTTTACGGTAACACGACAGAATAAACGGATGAATTAGCTGATTGCAAAATTCAGAAACATGATCATATTTGCGTAATCCAAATATAAATCTAATGCAAAAATTTTGAAGGCGCTCAAGTTTGCCGAGTTGATCCTCCATGATGTCGAGATTGACATCAGCATAGTCGAGTAAAGGAAGAAGGAGGGATTAAGCAAGTGAAATTTTAGTAGCCGTTGGGAGACCATTGCATAGTCTTCGCCGATGCAAACAATTTTCGACTAACTTCTCGCAATTGGCGGCCCCAAGTTAAAGAGTTATCAATATAGATTCCTAGATTTTTTACAGACGTACCTATTGATAATGTTAGGTAATTGCGTCCAGTCTATTCTCGATGCCTACCACAGGCAGTACCAGGATGGTGTCGAGATCTGCCGGTGATATAAGTTGGGTCTTAAATGGATTAACCACAACTCCACACCGCTCACTCCATTCAGACACATACGCCAGATCTTGATTAATAGCTGAAAAGGCTTCAGATAACCTATGTGGCGGTGCTTGTGCATGTATTTGAAAATCATCTGCATAAAGGCGGTACGAGGAGCCTAATGACTTAGAGATAGAATTAATAAATATGGTGAAAATATGCAGTTTTAGAAAAAAATATTTTTCTTTAACAAGTGATCCACACTAATGGTTACAATTCGAAAGTAAACAGTAGAAGAGCCAGTGAAGATCGACTTACCCATCTGATAAACAAATCAAACTTTTTTTTTAAAATTGTATTAACTTCAAGGTTCGCAGTAGGAAGTAGTCGTAGGGCATGACAGCCTCGTTGGTCTAGCGATTAAAGTATGCGACTACCAATCCAGAGGTCTCGGGTTCAAATCCCGGGTCGGGCCAAAAGTGTTATTGAGTTTTTTTGATTATATAAATACTTGATAACAGCTCAGAGTTTGAAAGTTGGGATCTGAACTCCTGTGTCTCGGAAAGCACGTAAAACTGTCGGTCCTGCGTCTGATCTCTCCCTGATCGTTTCGGTAAACCATCCCATCGAATTATGAGAGAGAGGGAACAGAGAGTGCACCTGTGTTTGCGCACACTTGTGCGCTATCATATATCCTGCGTAGTTACCTAGTTTCCGTTGAGGCTGGCCGCCGTGGCCGTAATCGGCTAGGAGAGAGAAGAGAAGGTAGGTTTAAATTGTAACACATGCTTTTATGATTGTGGAATGAGAATCGACGCGAAATACTTGCTTGCAATAGGGCATCAGGTTGACCAAGAAGGGGCCGCTCATGATTGCAGAATACCGTCTGCTGGCCTCCAAACTTCGTTTTGAAGATGGCATCCCATGATGGTGATGAAAGACCCTGCCTGGCTTCGCATAAAGTATTTGAAATTGTCGGATTTCCTCTACTAATATGCATGTAATACACTTGCGGAGGAACGGATGTCCGAGTCCGATGTGAGGAACGGAGAACTACTATCGGGCGATTTAGGATTGGTAGTTTCTTCGTTTCCTTCGTTGCTCCGTAGTTTGACGTATCTTCGGTAGATGGCGCTGTAGTTTCTGTTTTTGCGCTATATGTGGAAGTGTGTGGCTACACACTTATAAACCTTCTTCTGGAATCACTCCATCTATTGCTCACTGCATTAACATTTATTCAGTAGGTTAAAATATCTAAGCAACGAGCCAGCGGCAGCGACTTCGTTTTATACTATATAGAGACTGGTACTAATCAAACTTAATTGCCAATTTTCTTTGCAACGTAACATAATAAACCAAAATATGAGTGCAAATAAAAAGTATCAACTTTTTGCCAAAGTTAGAACAGTTATAATTACTTTTCAACTTTCACTGCAGCTAGGTACAAGTGCAAAACAAATAATTGGAGTGAATGAAAGCATAACAAAGATAGAATGAGGCACCTATTTACAGCATCAAATTGTTCTCTTCAATCGTTGTCAAGAGCCTTTAATAGACCACTGATGACCACCATTAACAAGGAGATTTCGGCATACTGTAACACACTGACCAGATAAATTTAGACAAAGCCTATGTAAAGTTTTCCTCGTCTTCACAGCACTGTTTTTTGCAAATTTTGCTCCTTTTGTCGTCTCTTACGACAACCACGACATGAATAAGAGTGGGGATATTCTTTATTGTTTTATATAACAGAATTCTTTTAAGTATATCATTGTCTAGTCTGTTGGAAGTCCCAGTTTTTGTAGTGACAGCGTTATTGCACTCTAAAGATGCGAACATTGCTTTACTCTTTAATATTGACCAACATGAGCCACCGAACGGAGGGGAGCAACCAACGCGGCTTTTTTCGACACGAAATTATATTTTTTTCGGGTGGAAATTACATGCATACACAAAAACAACCTCATATATAAAAACAATCGCCTACTCTATTCACCATCACTACGACCTCACACATAACAATTAAAACAAAACATTCTGAATTTTACGCACACGTAAATATTATCTGTGTAATGCATAGGCCCATTTAGGCTTATACTTTGACATAGGGCTATGGCTACTCTCAATTCTGTTGCTCAATGCTCTCTAAATAAGCTATTACAAAGCATAAAAACGCAATCGTTTCACAAGCTCTCTGATTTATTTCAACAAAAGTGTTTGTATTTCATTGACTTCTCTAAAAATAATCAGATTTGAGAGTTAGTTTCTTCAAAAAAAATACATGACGTAATAGTTCGATTTGGAAAGCGGAATTTTTATGTTGAATGTCTAGCCTGTAGTGTTGACTCGGATAAATTCAGGGCCACCTTTTTATTTGATTTGACGCAATCACAGTCAAAATGAACGCCGTTTGTTCAATCTTTTTTAATTTCCTTCTTAAATTGTGTATAGCAAACGGGAGGTTGGAATTAATGTTTCGGTTTTATGGTGTCTGTGTTTTTATATATTAATATTTTGAAAAAAGTTAACCTAAACTTTGCTCGATTGACAGTATCGAATTCAATAAGAATGTTTTATAAGCTCTTTGACTATATAATTTGGGTATTAGATTACGCATTTTATATATTCAAAATCGAAAAAAATATGTATTTTCTAAATTGTCAAAATCTAACATTGACGAATTGGCATGAATACGCAGAGATTGGTGACGTATACGTACAAAAACAATTGTGATATTAATAATTGCACACGTTTTTAAATGTATCGTAGCTAATGAATGTTACTTGTTGTTTTGTTAACTTTCACGCCTAAAGGACTAAACCAATTTTGGATATATTTTCACCAATGGAAAGCTACATATCTGTGAGCCACAGAAGCTATGTATGTGTGTCATAGTTGTATTCGTGTTAAACTAAAGTCTAAGTGGCCCCAATTTTAACATAATTAATATTTGAAGTGACAAGTTTTACATGCGCATTGAGCACTTTTTCGGTGAACAAAAATCATGGAACTCGCACGCTTTCCATGAGCATACGTATACAGTTCATATATGTGTACAAAAAGCGTGAAACTCGCGTCATCGGCCCCGAACGCTTCCCAAGAGCCATACGTAGGTACCTATACTGCGTATTATAATGTATATACATATACTTCCGTGCGCTATTAATTTAAGATCAAATAATTTGAACATTCGTACGTAACAACTGTTATTTTATAGTTTCCACTTCATTCGGTAGCCCTTTTTGTAACTTTTTACACTCCCTAAGGTCTACAAAGTAAGTTCATGTAATAATATATAGACGATTCAATATTTCAAAATAGGTAATTCATTTCCTTCGAAACACTGACATCTGGCTTTCAATATAAACCTCTTCTTGGTACACGGAATCTATGAATTCGTGCAAACCGACAATTAAGACGAGACCCCTGAAAATGTAACTAAGTCAAATTATAATGTTTACTAGACGAGTACAATGACTTTTATGGCTCTTTAGGCCGGAAACTCAGGTTATTGAACCAGTCACACAGAAGAGCGTCTTAAGACACAAGTAACTCCTATTTCATTGTATAATAGCTAAGTCTCTTGATTGAATAAAGCCGCGGGGCGAAGGTTGTCCAAAAATTAGAATAAGTTACTTCCTATATCATTAGCATTCTGAGATTGAAATTCCCTTTAAAATCGATCCTGCCGTTCCAAAGATTAGCCGGAACAAATACAGACCATAATATAAAAAAAATATTTTAGACTGAAGTCATTATTAACTAAGTACTTTCATATACATTTGGTGAAAAGCTGATAATATGAAATTGCAAACAGACACTTCAATATAATTTATTTGTATAGGTAACGTTGAAAAATATACCTTTCGGTTTACGAGTACACAGTAATGTTGCGTCACTGTATTTTTATTCTCAAATGACCTTTTTTTCGGCAATCTTAGAGGTCGCGATAGTGGAAAATTTTTTGATTTGGCGCCACGTTGTAGCGCTGTGGTTCGTTTTTTTTTTAAATATTTTTTGTCCTCATTTGTGGAGGTGTTGATTGGTTCACTGTTCAAGTGATTTTGTGGAAGATATTTGCCAATAACTTTATCTTCTATCTGTGTACTTGTGTAATTGTAGACAAAACATGTAATGATTTGCATGCAGATTGGAAAATTTTAAAATATTTTACGTGAAATTTATTTGTAGGCTGCCATAGTGTGGATTGTTGTAGTGTCTGTATTCACAATAAGAATGGTGACCACCACTCTTGGATATAGGTACATAGCACTCTTGGTATATATTTATATATATAACCGATAGCTGCTTTACCTTATATTCGGGTTTTCATAGTGTACGAACGTAGTGTATATAGTAATATATATATATATATATATATATATATATATATATATATATATATATATATATATATATATATATATATATATATATATATATATATATATATATATATATATATGTATGTATATGTTTTTTTGTGTAAAACTTCTTTCTATTGATAATGTTATGTCTATGCACCACCTACCTTACAAGATTTCTACACCACCCTAAGGTTGACTGGAAGAGAATGCCTCGGGCATTCTCTTCCAGTCAACCTTAGGGTGTGTTGAGGTTATAAATAAATTAATACACAAGAACTGCTTGTTTAAATGTTTTAGCACTGTCATAATGCACAAAATTTACGTTAAATATACAAAATATAAATTATACATATCCTTAGTTTGAACACATGCTCTAGTCCTTTCCACCGGTAAAAACTACAAAAACGCAATTTAAAACGTAAAGAAAAAATAAAAAATATCAGTTCCTTTATTAATTTGATAAAAATCACGAGTGTAAAAATAACTTTATTTCTATAAACTTATTATTTTGTTTTAAAAACCTGAATTCCCTTCAGTTCGTTTCAAAATCGCATATATTTTTAATTCACTTTACTAATTGCAAGTTATGTTAGTTCTTAATTTCCTCCTTCTTTTTTTAAATTAATGATGTAGAAGAATCTCAATAATCCCCCACCCCATGGTGTGGGTGACCATGCTGCTTTGTTGCATTGTCTGCATTCTCAATAAGTACAGTGATCACTACTTGGATCCAGTTCAAGCTTCCTGTAGAGGAACGGGTCACATGTCCCTCCAACACAAAGGGAGGATCCTCCGGCCAGGCGAGGTGATCATACCTGGCGGGCCACTGCCCAACGGTTGATGTTGGGAAGTTGTATATATGTTAATGGGCGCGAGAACTTCTATTGCGCGATGCAGGATTGGTAGCTTCTTCGTACACTACGTTACTCCGTAGTTAAATGTATCTTCGGTGGATGGAGCTGTAGTATGTTTCTGTTGTTGCGTTGTATGTGGAAGTCGCCACACTTTCTACTAGGCAGGAACGGGTCACTTTGGCAGACTCTTAAATAAAAAAGTTACAAATCCTAAGTGGCTTGATTTTTGACTATCATAAAATCGTTATTTTTTTTAATGTGTTAGTTCGTAAGTAGCCTTACTACTATCCTAAATAAGCGTTAAGTACGAGAGGTGTTATCGAGTATTATAAATTAGTAAAATAGATAAATATTTATCGGACATCTAACGCACAACGCATTCTAATACCAAACTTAGCAGAGCTTGTACTATGGGTACAATAAGACTAAAGGGTATAAAAAGAATTGAGGCAATTGCACTTTTTGTCTATGCTATGCTCCTATGTTGCACTTGGTAGGAAAAAGCACGTCTGAGTGCATTTGGGATAGCGGTACTTTGTTACCGTTAGGTATTAAGAATTGTGGTAACGTTATTACTGCGTTCCTTTCCACGCAGGTGGAGAGCTTAGCTTCCATTTCGAGAAGAATGTTTAGATTGGTAGCGTTTCTAGGCAAATAAATTTTAGGTTTATTCGATTACCCCTTATATTCAGGCAAAGTTACAGTGGAAATATGAGAAATACCGAAATTTTTATATTTTTTTATAACAAGGCTTGAGTGGCCGGGGTGGCGACGCGAATCCTATAAGGTGCTCGCGCCCTTTTCTGAATAGAATAGGAGCGTTATGGTTCCTACACAGGAGGGGGTTGCCTACAAACACTGGGAGGCCCGAGGTATGTCAGGGATCCAGGGATTTCCTTTCGAGGGTGCACCTGGTTATACCGGCTTCTAGTACCAGAGACTTCCGCATAACAAAAAAACAAATAAAAGGGCAAACGAGCAGACTCTCCTGGTGGTAAGCGATTACCGCCGCCCGTGGACATCTGCTACACCAGAGGCGTTAAAAGTGCGTTGCCAAATTTTGGGGGATGGGGAGGGAGATAGATGGACGGGTTGGGATATAGGCAAAATACATTGTATACATATCGCGCTTGCGCTGTCTCTGCAAGCGCTGGTTCACACAGGTTTTTCGTTAGGCCGTGGTGTCACTACGGTCGAGCCGGCCCATTCATGCCGAATCGTGGCTCTCTTTCTCTCTTTGTGGTGACAGATCAAGAATATAGAGAATCACCACCCCTGTTTTTCCGTAGATATCGTATTATGTGACTAATGCAGCAAATCACACAAGAAAACACTACTGCCAAAAAGAAAGCAAACTTTGTACAACTGTATGCCGAACCGTTTGGCCACTCTAGTGAAGTAGGCCAAAATCCCCATTCTAATGAGAGGCTGTGGCGACTTCCACATACAGCGGCAACAAAAACATATGACAGTGCCATCTATCGAAGGTACAATAAACCACGGAGGAACGTGAAGTGTACGAAGAAGCTATCACTTCTGCATCGCGCAATATAAGTTCTCATGCAATAGAAGGCATGATCATCTGGTCGGAGGGTCCTCCCTTTGTGTTGGAGGGACATGAAATCCGTTCCTTCACAAGGCTATGTCTAGTAGTAGAGTATCAAAAGCTGTACATGTTGTTGGTGGTGAGAGAGAGCGAAAACACAGATTTCATAACTTTCCTATGCCCCGTTATACGAAGGGCAGTAAAATTACACTTTTACGTTATAGAGAATTTTTTTTTTTTTAGTTTTTCCTAGTATTCTACTTGCTGATAATTTCGCACTTATTTAATGAAAAGAAATAGATTCGAGTCTTATTTACAAATGCCTACAGTATATATTTGCCTTGCAAAAAACTCAAAATTTGCATCGAAAACAAGGATAGATTGCTTAACGAAGTGCGCTGTGGAACCAACCGACCGGTTTGTTATCAATAAATGTTTTTATTCGAGTTTTTTTCAATTCGCTAGGTATTTTATGGGTGACGTAAGTTGAGCCAAAATTAGAAAGCAACATGTACAATTCTATTTTTAGCTCAGCGGACCATTAAATACATTTGTGAGACCAAACCTGATTATAAATTATTTAAATAACGCCATTTGGGTTTGGTTTTTTATTAAGTTTGTTTGGTTTTTTATAAGCAATTGGTATGACAACTGGGTTTGTTTTGGCTCTATCTTAATATATATTACACATAACTTGGGATAAAAATAGAACTTGTATTCGGGTAGATGCAGTTTTTTTTGGCATATCTAAGTATGGGGGTGTAGTATACGGCTGTTTGTTATGCCGTGTGAATACTTATGCAAGACTTTAATTAACATCAGCCCCCCCCTAGTCAAGTTGCAAGCGTTCTTCTTTCTCCGGTAAACTGAATTTGATGGTCCTTTCTTTATTTGAAAGCAGGTGCTTCCCGTGTGGTTCCATTTCAATTGGTTTGGTTCAGTTCTTGGAGTCTTTTTTTTCTATGTTAAAATTCGTGATTATTTTATATATGTATTGATGAGTTACATCCAGGTGGATAACAAACAATTCTTCTTAGCCGTTTACTCTTGACAGAGTAGTCTTGGTTGACAATGCTGCATTTTTGTCGGGTGACGAAGCTCCCGCGATGGGTCTTCACCTATAGTCTCCGGAACTCTGGAGGATGAAGGTTTGTGTTGCAGCTCTGATGAGATCTGTCCAACGCGCAGGTGAGCGTCCACGCGACCGTTTGCCTTCCACTTGTTCCTGAACAACGCTCCATGGAGTGTTTATTTCGAACAACGTGACCAAAACACACTCACAGAAAACCGGTGTGAAACAGCGCTTACGCTGTGTTTCATCGAGTGAGTGAGGATACCGGAGGCCCATATCCCGATCCAACGCCCCCTATCCCCCTCACCATCCCCCTTCCCCCCAGGCCGCCATAGTGTGGGTCACCTAGCTGCATTGTTCTTTTTCGCATTGAGGATGGTGACCACCACTCTTGGATTCTGCTCATGCTTTCCATCAGGCAGGGCAGAGTCATTTTGGCAGCTTAAATATTAAAAAAAAAAAAAAAAAAAATTTGAGGATTCGTATTTGCACAGTGGACGATAACCTCTGTTTCATTCTTAACTCCTCTATGATAGATACGTTGGCCCAATGTGCTGTCCAGGGGATCCTTAGCAGTTGACGCTGACACCACATCTCGAGAGCATCGATTTTGGGTCGGTCCTTTTTTATAGAATCGCGGGCAAACGAGCAGACGTATCGCCTGATGGTAAACGATTACCACCTCCCATGGACATCTACAATACCAGAGGCGTCACAAGTGCGTTGCCGGCCTTTAGGGGATGGGGAGGAGAATGAGGATGGAAGAGGGGTTGGGGTATTTAAGGCGAACCGTCCGCGTTTCACCGTTAAGTGATTTGCACGTAATTATTTGGCCTGGGTCTGAATTCAACTCACGAGCTGTGGCTTAGCAATTAGGGTGACGAACCAGTAGACTGTCTGTAGTATATTTGCTACGTCTATATTATGGTCTATTTATTGTTCTTTTCATTCTTTTAAAACTAACTTTACCGTGTTTGTAACAGCAACCTAAAATGTAAGGATTATGTTTTTGGCAGTTTATATATATTTGTTTGTACCACTGCCTAAACTACTGAACCGAATTTAATGAGTGTGGTATTAATAGATTCATAATGACCCGGCTGGCATAGTCTATTTACATTTTATGAAACGTTTTAAATCTTTTTTTAATTCATGTGGCGACTTCCTCATACAGCGTCAACATAAATATATGACAACGCCAACCACTGAAGATACACTGAATTACGGAGTAACGTAGTGCACGAAGAAGCTACCAATCCTGCATCGCGCAATAGAAGTTCTCGCGCCGATTAAGATATATACAAACTTCCCAACATCAACCGTTGGGCAGTAGCCCGCCAGGCATGATCACCTCGCCTGGTCGGAGGATCCTCCCTTTGTGTTGGAGGGACATGACACCCGTTCCTCCACAATTCACATCGAAATACATATTTTTTTATTTTCAAACGAGCAGTATTATGATGATGGTAAGCAATGGCCCCTGATGGTAAGTGATTACCGCCGCCCGCAAACATCAGAGGCGTCACAATTGCGTTGCCGGTATTTTAAGAAGGAGTACGCTCTTTTCTTGAAGGTTTGAAGGTCGTATTGGTCCGGGAATAGCGCAGGCGACAGTTCACTTCACAGTTTTTTCCATCTCATTCTTTAAGCTCCGAGATTAAGGAGTTGTAATTAAATCATAGTCGGCAAAATGTCGACTTTGATTAACGTTTTGCACGTCACCAAACCAGGGAGTAGGTATAATATTAAAACATCATGTACCTCCTATACTCCCTGCTTTAGTGACGCAGTTGCAACGTATGCAATTGTTGTACCGAGGTTTCGAGTAAGATTCCTCAGTCCGGCAAAATATGTTTAACATACAAAATATGGTTGTTTATTTTTATTTTTATTTATTTATTTTTTAAAAAGACAACTCCCGCACTAGGAATATACATTCCTGTGTCACGGGGATCTTTACAAACATACATGAAACGGACACAAAGTACACCCAGACTTAGAACAACAATTTATGGATCACACAAAGTGTTGTCCCATGTAGGATTTGAACCCACAACACCTGGCGCAGTAGGAAGCGGTGTGGCGACCACTGAAACCACTAGGCCAACCGTGTAGTCAGTCAGTTATATATATATTAAATTATATCTGAACAAGTAACCTTCATAGTGCAAGTTTTGCTCAGTTCTAACTAAATATGTTGATGTTGGATTTCATAAACAATATATAAAACTGGTCAAAATATTCTAAGAAATGTGGCTAATTGTAAGCTATTAATTTGAAATTACAGTCTCCGCGATTCTATTCATATGAATAGATTTATCGTACTGACATCGTCTTTCTGAACATTCTAAATTTATTTACTAATCTGCAAAGACTTATGAAATTCCATTACCAATAAAAGCAAAATTGAACAGTTTTAATTTAAAAAATAATATACACCTCATATTTATGAACTCATCAACGGGTCTTTGACACTGAACTAAACTAAACAGTATCCGCACGACTGGACACGTCTGCTTCACAACATTGCCAGCTGGCTAATAAGTTGATCGACTTATGAACTGTTATATTTTATACTAATACGAATTAATATTTAACTGTGTGTGAGGTGAGTGATTAAAAATACACAGTCACACGGCTGTGCGTCGTAAGGCTAAGGGAGTTCGTAAAACAACAACACTGCAAAGAGCAGTAAGACTTGAGACAAACCCTGTTCATGATGAACATTCGGCTCGTTTGCTAACAACGTGCTCTATTAATAAAGCTATAGCTTTACACAGCTATAGCTTGACTACACGGTTGGCCTAGTGGTTTCAGTGATCCACACCGCTTACTACTGCGCCAAGTGTTGTGGGTTCAAATCCTACATGGGTCCGCATGGCATAAGAAAGCGGTGCCCGGATCCCTCCCATCTCAGGCGCAGAGTGGCACACCGTGTGGTTTTAGTCGGTACGATTCCGACACACCGCCCCGCCGCAAACCCCGGTGGGGTGAAGGCCCGAGGGGGTTTCCACACGTAAACAAAAAGTGGTTTCAGTGATCCACACCGCTTACTACGCGCTAAGTGTTGTGGGTTCAAATCCTACATGGGACAACACTTTGTGTGATCCATAAATTGTTGTTCTAAGTCTGGGTGTACTTTGTGTCCGTTTCATGTATGTTTATAAAGATCCCCGTGAAACAGGAATGTATATTCCTAATGCGGGAGTTGTCTTTAAAAACCAACAAAAAACAGCCTTAAACGGTCCGCTGCTAGACATAGGCCTCTCCTAGAAAGGAGATTTTGGCCTGCTAAACCACGCTGGCCAGATAGGTTGGTATACGGTTTGTGTCAAGATTTCCTTGTCTTGGTTAGTTCAGTTCAAACTTCGCATTGGACAAAACTTTGTATTACTATTATTATTCTTCGCAGCCTGCTTCTGTGTTCGTTTCGAGTAAGGTGTCACGTCCCTCCAATACAAAGGGAGAATCCTCCAACTGAGCGAGGTCATGCCTAGCGGGCCACGGGCCAACGGCTAATCGACGCGAGAACTTCTATATTGCGATTCAGGATTAGTAGTTTGGTAGATGACGCTGTCGATGTTTTTGTTGTAATCACAAGAAGCGTCGGTCAGTTGCTATCATTTTCCAACCCTTTAGTATTCCTTAGATTAATTTGATTCGGCTTTTAGTTCAACCGGGTTTACCTGAATATCAGTTTTTCCAGAGAGCGACTCCACAACCCTGAGGTTGAACTGAATTCGAAGTTTGAGTTAGAAGTCAGTATATTTGAGGGCACTGAATTCCCAATATCGATTGTCAAAGATGTTCATGACAACCGGGACCGACAGCTTAACGTGCTCTCCAAGGCCTTCTGCCATACTCCGGGATGCTATTAAGAATTTATTGTAAGAAAACCCAGGAATCGAACTCATTACCTCTTGAGGCAACGAGGCAGTCGCTTAACTAGTTGTTTAAATTAAATTCTTTGTTAGATTGTGTCAATGATAATATTTTAATGTGTGTTTCCGACGATGTTTAATGACCATATTTTGCCTATCAACAGTAAATCAAGTATATTTTATTATGTAGGCATGGTATAAAAAATGAAATAGGGTATGGCTACATTCCATCATCATCTTCCTAGCCTTTATTATTACCAAGATTTGGGGTCGGCTCCTAGTTCAACCGGCTCTACCTGAATATCAGTTTCTACACGGAGCGACTGGCAGCAACCCTGGGTGTGAACTGAATTTGAAGGATTAACTAGTCGTCAGTATATTTCAGGGCACTGACTTCCCAATAACGATTGCCATAGATGTTCATGAAAACCGGGACCGACGGCTTTACGTGCTCTCCGAGGCGGGGCGGTAAACATCGCCATATTCCATACTTCGGTATGATATTAAGCATTTCTTGTAAGAAAACCCAACAGCAGTCCGATCCGGGAATAGAATCCGAGACCTCTTGATCTACAGTCGCTTACGCTAACCACTAGACCAACGAGGCAGTCTAGTAGTATTGCTATATTCTATAAAATATATTTAGCTTCACCTGTGTGTCAGTCAGCTACAAAACGGACGATGTAACTTTGAACAAGCTATTTAATCTTCCATTACCTATATCTTTATTCATTACGCGCCAGTTTTGTCACAAATGAACATATTATAAATATAAAATATCGGCCGACTGGCGTGAGAGAGCCACGCTTCGGCATAAATGGGCTCGACCCCAGTGAAACAGTGCTTGCTTCACGTTTTACCTTTTGTATACGAAACCTGAAAAATCACAACTAAAATGTACGTCGTAAGTTTTAAAATTCTTCTTCTTTTGATAAATGGCAATCAGCCGGATCAGCTATTTCTGCCAATGTCAAGTATTTCAAGTCTTCAATTCTAAGTCTTCGAGTCTTCAAGTCTTCGTCGTGATGGAATTAATGATAAAAAATGTGGATGACATGAAATGGGGACCGTCTTTCGCAAAAACAAAAAACGATCTCAAGTTTTAAAATTCACAAATCGTGCGAGTCAGAAAAAAAAGTTTTAAAACGACATTAGTGACAGCTGTCACAGAGATGCTTAGTTTTTAGGAAGGGTGTAGTTATAACGGTAAACGGCTATGGTGAGTGTTAATATCAACTTAACTCTTCTAGAACATTCCAATAACTTCTTATAACCTTCGCCTAAAGAATTTTACTCAACACATGATAAAACTGTAAAAGTTTCCAGTTGTACACAAGTTTTGTCGGAATATTTGATAAAGTAAAATTTATTACTGCGAAATATGATACTCGAATCAACACTTCATCGGTTTCCAGTTTCTAAATTAAAATGAGGTATATAAAAAAATAAAAGTTATATAAAGAGAATAGATTATTTAGAAAAATGGTAGTAGTAAGATCAATTTGAACTTACTTGTCAGATAACTACTGTTATAAATAACGATTCCAACCTCGCATAAAATATATTATAATCTTAATAATCAAGTAAATGGTTGATTCATATTAAATAATATTAATATCTTGGCCCTGCCGCTTGTCAGCTTACGGTACTACTTACAAATATTGTTAATAACGTCTGTACTCCTTTTATACAATGGTACTTCCGACGTAATAAATCTTTAATGTTACACAACGTTGTATTATCAAATAATAATTGTATGTTAATAATTAATACAATAATTATGATAAACAGTGTTTTATATTATCTGCTGGGTTTGGGAATTTAGTATTGAATATGGTGGTAATGTCAGATGTTTTAAAATGCCGTGGGTTAGAGTAATTTGGGAACATTCATATCCTAACCGTTCTACTTGATGTGCATTGGAGAATATTATAAGTTTGTGCTAGTATAATGTGTTGTTTTTCCACTATCTTGACTACGCACGTTATTACACTACAGACTTCGAGTGCCACTTTATCCCGTGGTTATCGTAAGAGCCGACTAAAGAATCAAACTACATAAAACAATATCACAGTAAAGAGAAGGTCAGCGTGGTACATTAGGGCAAGGCCTCCTTTCTAAGGAGAGCCATGTGGAGGAACGGGTGTCATGTCCCTCCAGACTAGGTGATCATGTCTAGCGGGCCACTGCCGATCGGTTGATGTTGGGTAGTTACATATATGTTAATCGGCGCGAGAACTTCTCTTGTCCGATGCAGGATTGGTAGTTTCTTCGTGTAGTACATTACTCCGTAGTTCAGTGTATCTGCGGTAGATGGCGTTGTCATATGTTTTTGTTGCCGCTGTATGTGGAAGTCGCCAAAAGCTATGTGACCAGCAGTGGAATGTTAAGGGCGGTCAAAAATGGTAATGATTGATAAAAGTTCAATTGAAATGGAAAAAAATTACTTATATACACTCAGATTGGTACGCTAAAGCGGTGAGCAAAGAAATATTTATGTGGTTGGTTTGAAAAGTTTTCAATATAATGATAATACAGATGTTTTCCGTCAGGTATAGTCACTTTGGCCTCATATACAAAGAAAATAATCAACCAATCGCCGTCCACTGATAAACGAAGGTCTCCCCCAAAGAGCGCCAACGATCCCGGTCTTGGACTGTCCGCATCCATCCGCTGCTTTACTCTCTTTAAATTGTCAGTCCATCGTGCCACAAACAAAATATGACACCATTTTATATTATCTACACTCTCCTTGAACTCTCCACACACGAGAAGTGTGCAATGCAAATACAAAGATGCATAAGTACTACTCGTGCGCGATAACTTGAGACCCGCGTGGAATTCGTCACCCCTCCCCTCATACCCGTGCACCTACCCTATGACGCCCGCAGTGTGAACACTGCGACGACTGACGAATTCCACGCGGGTCTCAAGTTATCGCGCACGAGTAGTACATTCAATAGTTGTGCTATATTCACGTTAAGAAACTTTTTAGACCACCTGGTTGCAGCCTCTTTTTCCAACTATATATAACTATTATTTAAATAGGTAATATAATAAATAAATAATAAATATTTCGGACATCTAACACACAACGCCATCTAGTCCCAAACTAAGCAGATTTTGTAATATGGATACTAGACAACTGATTTGAATGCATATTTTTTTTTTGTAATTACATACTATACATAGAAAACACCCAAAATCCGAAACGAATATTTGCAGATCATACAAAAATTTAGCCCGACACAGGATTCGAACCCGATACCTCATAGACAGCAGTCGCGTACGCTGCCACTGCGCCACCGAGGCAGTCAGGTCAGTCAATCTCAGTCACTCAGTCATATGAGAAAAGCAATTGCCGACAGCCAAAAAATCTTTAACCGTTTGGGAAAATGGACGAAAAAACGAAAATTCCATGAAAATCGTTACAGCCGTTTCCGAGATTCAGATTATAGATTATTCTATAGAAATAAATTACTCACTATAGACTATAGATTATTCAGTAGAGCACAGATGGTCTAAATTCGATCGTTTTATTACCCGACTGCGAAAGAAGGAGGGTTATGTTTTTCGAGTGTATGTATGTTTATTTCTTTACCCTAGAGCCTAAACGGCTTGTCGTATTTTTATGTGAGTGGTGTCAGTGGATCAAAATCAAAATTAAGGATTTTTTGCGTCAAAAACTAATCTTTACGGTGATTACGAATATATACAGATTGTATGTTTTATTAAAAAAAAATTAAATAAAGATGACAGATATTGATGCAGTTGGTTTTTTTTTTAAATAATTCATTTATTTTATCATAATTGTCATTCTATTGATTCTCGTATCGTAAAAGTCAAAATGTTTATCCTATTTCGGAGTACATATTATTTTGCCGTTCTCATATTTTTTATAGTACACTTTTTCTATCAAAATATTCTTCTTCTTCTTTTGATGATATGGCAATCAGCCGGATCAGCTATTTCTGCCAATGTCAAGTATTTCGAGTCTTCAATTCTAAGTCTTCGAGTCTTCAAGTCTTCGTCGTGATGGAGTTAATGATGAAAATTATAAAAAATGTGGATGACATGAAATGGGGACTGTCTTTCGAAAAAACAAAAAACGACCCAATCAAAATATTCTAAATATGAAATAATTTCAAGCGCCATTTTTTTCGAAAAGTGTCACTAACAACGAATTTTATTCACGCAAGTAATTAGATAGGTATGTAGATATAGATATTAATACTTAATGCCTTGCCCTTTCGCATTTAATAGTTTTTTTTCTCATTTACTACATTATTCTAACCTAAAAACTAACATTAAAATTAAAATGGCAAGCCGTTTCGTATCAAGGCGACACAAAAAATATGTCTCGATATAATATTGAGGACACGTCTTTAGGTAATTTAATATCGCCCTTATTTTGTAAGTCATAGGAGTTATAGTTGATGTGCAAAGGGCACAGCTTGTAAATAGTTTTGCTATTACGTTCATAGGACGTATGGCTATGAAACACGCGGCTAACGTCGGGCTTTTTATTTACCAGATCGAAATGTGACAATATAAGTATGTTTATGTATATTTATAAAGTAGAATTTTAACTTATTTGATTTAACGGACTCGTCTTAGAAAATAACGGTTTCAATTAATGAATATATATAAAAATAAGAGTTAGAAAACTTCGTAGTAATTCGTAGATTCGTACTTACCACACAAATATTTCACTCAAAAACTCTCATATTCTTTTTATTTTTTTTTATTTATATTTTATGCACATTGATAGTGACGAAGGTGGACTTTACGCCGTAGGCATTTTCTACCAGTCGACCTCAGGGTGATGCAGAGCCAACACAAGATAGATGCAAAAAACTAAAAATATAAGTTGATATGATATCTCAATAATAAATAATTAAACCATAAGTAATAATTATATTAATACATATAATGTATACGTATTTAAATACACACATACATACATAATATATACGCAATATACATTTTATATGGGGACAGTACCATGGTATCAATGTGGATCTGATAGGATGCGTGGAAAATGTTTCCACAATAAGTGCTTAAAACTGTGCCTAATAATAATATTATTTCAAAAGTGTGTCTTTTAAGCGTTTAAAAATAAACCGCCGCAGCCATATCAATAAAATTTGTCTTGGAGATTTCTTTGATTCTTGAGGAAGGACATAGGCTCTTTGCCGCATAACCAACATATATGCAGGCGGAACCGCGGCCAACAGCTAGTACAAAACTAAATTTTTATCCAAACTGTATTAACATGAAAATAAAGAAGGAGAAAAAAAATCAAAAACTGATTAAAAACAATAATAACGTAATATATTATTAATGAAAGATAATCGCAGGTAGAATTAATAGTAAGAAGGTAGTGAGTGTGGTGCTCATAGCCCAGTTGCACTCGGTGATTAGAAACAATCACCAAGGGTAAGCAACGATGGCACGGTCAGTACCTGGATGGGTGACCGCTATTGGCATGTTACCATGAGCGTCTCCGTGATTCGGAGGTCACGTTAAGCAGTCGGTCCCAGTTATTATCATACGATAACAGTCGTGAAGCTTAGTTGGAGGCCTTCGGGCGGCTTAAAAACATCTAACGGCTAGATTTACGTAGCCACAACGTATTCTTGCCAGTCCCCAACCCGCACTTGGCCAGCGTGGGGACGTATCGCCTTAACCCTCTCCTGAGAGGAGACCCGAGCCCAGCAGTGGGACATTATGGGTTGTTGTTGTAGGTAGTGAGTATCGTGTAACCTAAATGCATCTACTGCCTATTTTTTCTGCATCATCTGAAGGTTGACTGGTAGAGTATGACTTAGGCATTAAGTCCGCCAATGTACATTAAGTGCATGATGTATAATAAATAAAAAAATAAAATATATGAATGCATAATACTTCATTTTACCTCTCGTTATTAATGCTTATTTAGGAAAATAATGAAGCTACCTTCGAATCAACACATTTAATGATAGTTAAAATCAATACACTTAGGATTTCTATTTTCTTTATATATGGGCCTCTCAAAGTGACTTTATCAGGGTACTGTAGGGTCACTTTGACACCTGAGGGAAAGCACGAGCAGAACTCAAAAGTAGTGATCGCCATACACACTATGAGTGTAACAATGCGGTTTGGTGATCCACACTATGGTAGCCATTGTGATGCTTCTGCATCATTGACCTCCGGTCTCACTCATACTCACTAACGAAATACGACATCACAAATGCTATCTTTTTAAGTTGAGAGGGTACTACCGATCCATTTCTGCTGAAATCAGCGTTGTTCCACTATCTTACAATATAGACGAGTTAATTATTTTTTAAATTAAGCTACAAAAATGCCTGATGTTGTCATCAATTTCATATTTGGTTGATTTGGTGATGATAAAAGCCCGGATGGCGTAAGAAAGAGGTTCCTGGATCTCTCCCGTCTCAGGCGCAGAGTGGCACACCGTGTGGTTTTAGTCGGTTCGATTCCGACACACCATCATCAGCCTATCGCAGTCCACTGCTGGACATAGGCCTCTCCAATTTCACGCCACTTAGTTCGATCTATGGCTTCTCGCATCCAGCTCCTGCCAGCCGTCTTGCGTAAATCATCGCTCCACCTGGCTTGTGGACGTCCTACACTACGTTTGCCGAGACGCGGTCTCCACTCAAGAACTCGTTTACCCCAACGGTTATCGGTTCTTCGGCAAATGTGGCCAGCCCACTGCCACTTCAGCTTGCTAATCCTGTGGGCTACGTCGATGACCCTGGTTCTTTGTCGGATCACCTCGTTTCTAATGCGATCCCTTAGAGAAACGCCGAGCATATACCTCTNTTGTGGTTCGCCCCCACACACCCCGACACACCGCCCCGCCGTAAACCCCGGTAGGGTAAAGGTCCGAGGGGGTTCCCACACGTAAAAAAAAGCTAATGATAAAAGCGGTTGTTACAAAGGGCGTAAGTAATTGACCACTAAGTAGTCAGCACTTTTACGGTAATCTCTAATAATTCGGTCAAGGTATTTGGGTCTAGCTGCTATTAAAAAACTAAAGAGCCTTTTAGTAGTAGCATTTTAATTGGTCTGCTTAAATTACTTGTGTGAGATTTGATATGTATTTTGTACATTGTGCGCTTATTGGTTAAATCAAATAGAACGCTTCCTCTACTTTCTGTACATACTCATACATGTACATACGGGTTTCACGAACGTAAAAAGAATGATTTTACACATAAGAAACATATCGATTATCAAAACTTTTTACCACAGGACACATCCTGTTAAAGTGAAAAGTCTTAACATCGATTATAATCGACTCTAGAGGGTCAGGTAAAGTGATGAAATGATGGTAAAGACGTGATGTTAAAGTTTTCCATCAGGCACAGTATTCATTTTGGCGCTTGTACTATAAAAAATATCAAACGCATATTTCCTGGCTCCAAAATTACGGAAATTGACGATCTCACCCGAACATATCCGATCGATGTTTACTGCCGTATTTTAATCTTTACGAGGTGTACCTACATGGAAAATATCTATTTTTAATTTATGCTAGCAATAGATACTTGTTCAAATAAATTAAACAACACACATATTACACTGTACGATTTATTTTGTACATTGGACTTTGTTACATAAGGCTTAGCGTGTTATCAGGGCCTATTGCGGTTTTAAAAATATCGACTACGTGGTCTATGGAAGAGTGTGGTGTGAGTCAATCCGCCATTTGGTAAAATTATATGAATAGTTTTTTTAGTGGCGATTTAATTATTCAAATAAAAGAAGCTTGATTGTTCTTCGATTTGATTTCTTAGATTGAAAAAGATTTAAGAAGAGTAAAGTAAGTCGTGGGTCTATAGTTAAAATGAACAATTGTTAATAGTCCTCTTGAAATTAATTTATGTCTAAACAGTATACAAATAAGTAAAATTGGAGTGCCTTCCATCTGTCTTACTGTATATTTCAATAATTCTGAAATTATTGGACTTTTTTCCATGCCACTTTCATTCTAAGCTAATTTTATTTTAAAATGGTAAAAACAGAAATGAACCTTCACGTGGATGAAACCTCGACCTTACATCTTGTACTTAATATAAATAAGCTGAGGAGTTTGGTTGTTTTACTGATTATTTATTTTATCTAGGAAGGCTAAAATATTACGCTACGGCCTTTACAATCTAAGTATCAATGAAAACTATTGTAAACATGACATAAAATAACATTGCTTTCTTTGTTTTTTAGGTGTCTTAAATACATTTCGATTCAAGATACGCAGAGACTAAACTGCCGTTTGCTACAACCCTGATACATAGTACAGCGCGCCTATTTATTTCACTTATCACGCTCACCCGTTTATTTATTTACAACTTCAGCCTTTTCAAACTTCATAATCCAGCCAACCTTTTTTTTTATATATTTTTGAGCTGCCAAAATGAGTCTGCCCTGCCTGATGGAAAGCATGAGCAGAATCCAAGAGTGGTGGTCACTATCCTCAATGCGAAAAAGAACAATGCAGCATGGTGACCCACACTATGGCGGCCTGGTGAGATGCTTTTTCACGCCCCGCTTAAAGGACCCGGGATCATAGTGGGGAGGAAACACGTGCGCTGGTAGTGAGTTCCAGGTTTTGACCGCTCGGCACAGGAAGGAAGCACCGAAGCGATGAGTACGAGAATGTATGTCTTCCATTTTAAAGCGGAGACTTCTAAGTGATGCTTGCTATCAAACTGAGAAGTGTCATTCTTGCCATATAAATTATTATATCTATACAAATGTATAAAATTGGAGTGTCTGCTTGTAATATTTAAATAACTGCTTTTTACTAAATACATATGTATGTATGTGTATGTACATATACACATACCAAAATAAAATTTTTCACATATTTTGTCTGCCTGTCTTCCTGTCTGTCTATTTGCTCCAGCTAATCTCTGGAACGGCTGGAGTGATTTTAACAGAACTCTCACTGGCAGATAGTTGATGATATAAGGAGTAACTTAGGCTACTTTTTTTTAGATAAAGAGCTAGTTAGTAAGTAATTTGACAATGTCAAAGAATGACATCAGAGATTGTCTTCTTTTGATGATATGGCAATCAGCCGGATCAGCTATTTCTGCCAATTTCAAGTATTTCAAGTCTTCAGTTCTAAGTCTTCGAGTCTTCAAGTCTTCGTCGTGATGGAATTAATGATAAAAAATATTAAAAATGTGGATGACATGAAATGGGGACCGTCTTTCGCAAAAACAAAAAACGATCTCCATCAAAGATTGTCATTTGATAGAAGTATTTTAAATAATCTTCCGTTTTGACGATTGATAAAGAGGTACTCATTTGTTTTAACTGTCAAATGCCTCATTAGCAATTTGTTCATATGTCAAAGTTTTCAACAACTGCAATAGTTTATAAAATTTAAATGTCTAGACACCAACATGGCTAATAAAACTAGTTTTAGATTACTAAATACCTGAATCAAGCTTTTTACGTTTGGATTTTTCACGAATTTATAATTTGATGTGATCACAAATAATTAAGTCTTTATCCATTTTAAGTGTTAATAATGTGTCTTCCTAGGCTTTATTACTCCTGATAACTTAATTGGGGTCGGCTACTAGTTTAACTGGTTTTACCTGAATATAAGGTTTACCACGAAGCGACTGGCATCGGACCGCAACCCTGAGAGTGAACTGAATTCGAAGATTAAACTAGTTGTCAGTATATTTGAGGGCACTGACTTCCCAATAACGATTGCCATAGATGTTCATGACAACCGGGACCGAAAGCTGAACGTGCTCCCCGAAGCACGGGCGGGAAACGACTGCTTGTTTGTCCAATATATCACAAAAAAAACACCGCCATCTACCGATCATACTCCGGCTTGCTTTTAAGAATTCCTTGTCTATACAAATAAATGAAATTGAAGTGTCTGTTTGTAATATAAAAATAACCGCTTTTTACTAATTGCATATATATGTATACACACACACACAGGTATATATACCAAAATATCATTTTTTACATTTATTGTCTGTCTGTCTGTTTGCTCCGACTAATCTTTGGAACGGCTGGACCGATTGTGACTGAACTTTCACTGGCAGATAGCCTTTATTTTAGACTAGCATTGCCCCACGGTTGTAAAGGTACAGCAATAACTGCGGGAACCAGCTAGTAATATCATATAATGGCGTATATTAATTAGCGAGTTCCAATGAGCCTCTAGCTGCGTGGTTTTACCTGTTATTGTGTTATATGTTTTTTTTTATGTGTATGAATATGCCAAAATGACTCTACTCTCCCTGATAAAAGCATAAGCAGAATCCAAGAGTGGTGGTCTCCATACTCATTGCGAATGCAAACGATGCATAAAAGCCTGGTGACTGGACAAAGGTCATGACAAGTTATGTTCCATGTAAGGATTGAACTAAACATAGTGAGATGCCTAGTGATGTTTCTGTATCATTGGTCCTCTGGTCTCGCAAACACCAGCATGGACGCTGTCATTTCACGGTGTTCTTCTTCTTCTATACGACGGTGGTTCAGTGGTTCTGTTATATTTGCTATTGTTTAGGCAAAACAAGTTGATAAGAACATGAAAATAGAAGATACATAAATAAATAAATATTTCGGACTTCTAATACACAACGCCATCTAGTCCCAAACTAAGCAGAGCTTGTACTATGGGTACTAGATAACTGATATTAATACATAAATACTTTTTTTTTTTGTAAATACATACATATTATACATAGAAAACATCCAAACTCCGAAACCAATATTTGCAGATCATACAAACGTTGGACAGCAGTCGCGTACGCTACCACTGCGCCGCCGAGGCAGTTAAAATACATAAATTTGGAAACCAAATTTTCAACAAGTAATGACATTAAAAAGTAAAAATGTTCTACTAAGTAAATTAATGAAATCTAATTCGTGTGAATAGTCCCTAAGTGTGTCAATTTTGTCGCCTACCGACAATATATTTTTTGTGTAAACGAGCTCTGAACTGTGTACCCACTTTTTATAATTATGTTTATTTCTTATGTAAAGTGATTTGTAATCTTTGAGAAATAAATAAATCTTAATGAATTATTTAAACAAGTCGAATTATTCAAAGAAAATCCCTATTGCGTCAATATC
This sequence comes from Hyphantria cunea, assembly GCA_003709505.1. Lineage (NCBI taxonomy): Eukaryota > Metazoa > Arthropoda > Insecta > Lepidoptera > Erebidae > Hyphantria > Hyphantria cunea. The sequence continues at coordinate 70,552 of PKRV01000581.1, forward strand.
TGTCATCTATAAATTCAGTTTTTTTAAATAAACCAAATAAGTTATATATATATCTATATATATTCGTAATCACCGTTAAAATTTATTTATTTTGATACCACACCATGTATTTTAAAATCATTTTTTTGATTACTTCTTCTTCTTTTGATGATATGGCAATCAGCCGGATCAGCTATTTCTGCCAATGTCAAGTATTTCGAGTCTTCAATTCTAAGTCTTCGAGTCTTCAAGTCTTCGTCGTGATGGAATTAATGATAAAAAATATAAAAAATGTGGATGACATGAAATGGGGACCGTCTTTCGCAAAAACAAAAAACGATCTCCTTTTGATTACTTTTTGGCGCTAATATCTTTTTTATTTTATTTTGATGTACCCAGTGTCACTCTCACGACTAAGACGAATCTATTGACATCACTCACATAAACATATGACAAGCCGTTTAGGCTCTAGGGCGTGCCAAAGAAATATACATACATACACTCGAAAAACATAACCCTCCTACTTTCGCAATCGGGTAATAAAACGATCGAATTTAGACCATCTGTGCTCTACTGAATAATCTATAGTCTATAGTGAGTAATTTATTTCTATAGAATAATCTATAATCTGAATCTCGAAAAGGGCTGAAACGATTTTCATGAAATTTTCGTTTTTTCGTCCATTTTCCCAAACGGTTAAAGATTTTTTGGCTGTCGGCAAAAGCTTTTCTCATAAGACTGAGTGACTGAGATTGACTGACCTGACTGCCTCGATGGCGCACTGGTAGCGTACGCGACTGCTGTCTATAAGGTCTCGGGTTCGAATCCTGTGTCGGGCCAAATGTTTGTGTGATCTGCAAATATGCGTTTCGGATTTTGGGTGTTTTCTATGTATAGTATGTATGTTTTTACAAAAAAGTATTTATGCATTCAAATCAGTTGTCTAGTATCCATATTACACGATCTGCTTAGTTTGGGACTAGATGGCGTTGTGTGATAGATGTCCGAAATATTTATTATTTATTTATTATATTACCTATTTAAATAATAGTTATATATAGTTGGAAAAAGTGGCTGCAACCAGGTGGCCTAAAAAGTTTCTCAACGTGAATATAGCAAAACTATTGAATGTACTTATGCATCTTTGTATTTGCATACACACGAAAAATATGACAGTCCATTCTTTCACAGTCTGGTTAAAATTACAAACACGCACTGATCCTTGTATTCACATTCTGGAAACATGCAAATTCATCAAGCAACCTGACAATACTTGCCAAAAGTCGGTTTATTATACTAACCAATCCAAAAATGTATTTTAACTAATATAACTGACGAATGTTTAAGAAAAAGTATCTTTATTTTTTTATTTATTTAAAACTTCATGCACTTTTGTACAATGGCGGACTTAATGCCCAAGGCATTCTCTTCCAGTCAACCTTAGGGTGGTGTAGGAATGTTGTAAGGTAGGAGGTGCACAGAGTATGAAACTAACTGCAGACAGTACACAAAAGAATGAAAGAAATACTTAAACATACTAAACACATATAGGATACATATGTCTTAAATACACACACAAATATATACATATAACAATATACATACACACAACTATATTAGTACACTAATAAAACCATAGGTTTCTCCTTACCAAGGATGTTTTAGTCTACTGTGCTACGGTCTAGCGGTTGTAATACAGGACTGCCAATCAAGAGATCTCGGATTCAAGTGACAGGTCGAACCAAAAGTGTTATTGATTTTTTCTGATTATATAAATACTTTATAGAAGCTCGGAGTTTGGAGGTTGAGGTTTGAATACCTGTGCCTCGGAGAGCACGTAAAGCTGTAGGTCCTGCGCCTGATCTCTTCCCGTCGGTTAACTGTCAGACAGAGGGATCAGAGAGTGCACCTGTGTTTGCGCACACACTTGTTTACTATAATATCTCCTGCGTAGTTGGCTGGTCTGCGGTGAGACTGGCGGCCGTGGCCGTAATCGGCTAGGGGAACATCACGTTTTTCCTATATATATTATACTAGCTGACTCGGCGAACTTTGTACCGCCATATTCAACTTCGTGAAAATTTCTGAATTACCGAAAATCTTATTTTAGTAAGCCCGTGTTAATTTCCCGCAGAACCACAGTGTATACGACTGAGCGGATTAAGAAAATATAAAACTTCCGGTTTTCTTTATTTTTTTCTATATAAATCTTGTCCTGACAATAAAAAACACAAAAAAAAATATCCAATTTGGTGCAGTCGATCGAAAGTTATGCGTATACATACATTTTTGTGATTCATATACATAAATATAATCTGAATAACGGAAACATACCTTCTGGTTCTAAACTAGGCAGAGGCATATCTATACTTCTATACATATATTATAAAGAGTAAAGGTTTGATTGTTTGTTTGTTTGCATTGAATAGGCTCCGAAACTACTGAACCGATTTGAAAAAATCTTTCTTCGTTAGAAAGCTTAATCATTTACGCGAGTAACATAGACTACATTACATTGACAAAAAAGTTTGGGACCCGTACGAAAACTTCGAGACTTAGTCAAATGTTCTAACCTTGGAAGCTTCTAGAATGGAGACTTCTAGAAAGGTAGAGTAGGACGCCCACAGGCCCGATGGAGTGACGATTGACCAAGAACCATTTCTCACTTTAATATGCTTAGATGGAAAGGTATCACAGCATAGAGAGTAAAGTATAACGAAGCCACAACTAACTCTTTTCCCTTCTGATTGTGTGTCGTTCATCTCAAAAAGCAGCATCGTTTTTGTGATTGACCGCATCTCTGCAAACGTAGTATAGGACGCCACAAGCCAGGTGGAGTGACGATTTGTGCGAGATGTCTGGCAGGAGCTGGATGTGACAAGGCCAAAAACTAGCAGAATGGCGAGTAATGCGAAAGGCCTATGTAAAATATTGGACTATAATAGGCTGATATAAATTACAGATAGATAGATAGGTGGGTGTGCCACGCTTCAGCACAAATGGGCCGGCTTGACCGGAATGAAACCACCGCATTCCAAAAAACCAGTGTGAAATAGCGCTTGCGCTGTTTCACCGATGAGTGAAAATACCGGAGGCTCAAACCCCAACCCCACACCCAAACCCAGCAAAACACTTGTGACGCCTTTGGTGTTGCGGTTGTACATGGGCGGCGGTAATCGCTTACCATCAGGCAATAAGTCTGCTCGTTTGTCCTCTATACCCCATCACATCTTCCTAGCTTTTTATTATTCCCAAGATTTGGGGTCGGCTTCAAGTTCATCCGTTTTACCTGAATATCAGTCTTTACACGGAACGACTGGCATCGGACCTCCGCAGCCCTGAGGGTGAACTATACCATAAAACAAATACAGAAAAAATTATGAGCTCAATGCGTGAAAATTTTTGTAATGGCAGGGAATGGAACACTCTACTACTGGCCTAGCGGTAAGAGTCATCAGATCAAAGGCCCAATGATACAGAATTATTTCAATACGCCCCCATAGTGTGGGTCACCATGCTGCATTGTTGCATTGTCTGCATTCACAATGAGTATGGTGACCACCACTCTTGGATTCTGCTCTAACTTTTCACTAGGCAGACTAGGGTCACTTTGAGAGGGCTACAAAAACCATTGATCATATCTATTAGGAACTCCTAAAACGTATAGTTACCCGCCTAGCGACTAGACAGGAAATAGCATTAACCTAACTCATATTTTAATGGCTCATCCTTTTTATCGTTTTTTATTGGTAATCAAAACCTTTTTAGAATCTAATCTGTATATTATTGCGTGAAGCAGAAACTTTTCACCCTTCATACAAATATTATGCAAATAGAGTACTGCTGATTACCTAGTAGGATGGTATTTAGTAGAAAGGTCATAGCATACAGAAAGAGTTGAGTTAATGGAGCTCTAACCAACTCCTGTCTCTTATGATTCTGTTACGCGGGGGAGTTGTGGGGGGTCTTTTGCTCAAAACTCAGAACCGTGCTTCTTGTGTTACTTTATATCAGGTCTACTCATTTGAGAGAAGAAAAAACACATACCCCATAAGCAAAACTGTTTTACCCGACTCTACAGCCAAGTAACAAGTTAAAATTACAAATTTAAGATAAGACATAAGACACAAGCATTTGTCCAGTAATCATACGCCAAAAATGCGATACATCATTTTGGAAAAAAGTTGATACTCTTACACTGCTGGACTGATATTAACTAAACATAAATAAGAATCACCGCAAGGAAACTGGCTTTCAAACGAATAACACCGCATCGAAATCGGACCATCCGTTTGAGAACTACGATACCACAGACGCACACAGACATCGACGTAGAACTTATAACACCCCTCTTTTTGCGTGAGGCTTACAAAATAACACCCGTATTTGCCATATTGTCTTTTGGCGGGGGCTTTACAAACACACATGAAATGAATACAAAAAACACCCTGACTCATGACAATTTGTTGTTCACACATAATGTTGTTCCATGTGGGGTCCGAACCCACAACACTCATCAACTTATGATCAAACACACACACACAGAGAGATAGAGAGAGAGAGACATCGACGTCAAACTTATCACACCCCTCTTGCGCCGGGGGTTAAAAAGAAGGATAGTAGTTTTGGCAGCTATGTACGTTTATATGTTTCACCTAATCCGCTGAACCGATTTTAGTAAATAAGGTGGTAATCGATTCGTAATAAATGACCACGAGAAGTAGGCGAAGCATATAAATATGATACACAAAAGTTTTTAGTTGTCGGGTTATGGTTTTTTAGACATAATAATTACATTAACATCTAAAAAAATGAGGTTGCATTGAAATCTTAAGTTTTTTGCCTTTTGAACTTTGAATGGTGATTGGACAACTTTTTGCTACGAAACATAAAGTAAGAAGATTTTGAAATATTACAATGTGTTGTGCAATAGTTTTATTTTTTGATATGGCAATGAATGAAAGCGAGGGAACGGTTACCACTAATAAGTGGTTCTTACTTTAATATGCTTTGATCATTATGAAATTGTGCGTTATTCAGCCACCCTCAGCGATAGCATTTTAATTCTTTTTTAATAATGTTTACAGCAACTTGAAGTCTGTACCGTTCTATGGCAAGAATACAGTCGAAATGACCGACGGACTGACAATAGGCTCCCGTTTTACCCTTCGGGTACGGAACTGTAAGATTATCGTGGTAACAGGGGCGAAAATATTAAAAAATATATTTAGTAAACTGATTTTATTTTAAACAAAGTACATTGAGCGGGCTACAGATAAAGGAATGAATAAAAAAAGTGATGATGCCATCTAGCGGCAGCTATGCGCAAATCGGCTTGCGTTCCAATACACAATACAGGAACCCTAAAAAATAAAATAAAAATGAGTCAAATGGCTTTAAGTAAACATGAATATTCACATTGCTATTTCCTTTTGAATACCTTAGAGTCGCTGAACGGGTGACGTTATACCAGTTACGAAATTGTGTAACTGCTTAATTGGAGGTCTTGGTTCTCATCATCATCAACAACCCATAATGTCCCACTGCTGGGTTCGGGTCTCCTTTCCAGAGAGGGTTAAGGCCCTACGTCCCCACGCTCGCTCAGTGCGGGTTCTGGACGGGCAAACTACCTTGTGGCTACGTAATCATTGGCGTTGGATGTTTTCAAGCCGCCGGTAGGCCTCCAACTAAGCTTAACGACTGTTATCGTATGATGACAACCGTGACCGACTGCTTAACGTAACCTTCGAATTACGGAGGATACGGTTTTGGTTCTCATCCAGGATTAATGATGATGTGTGAGCACGTTCAAATGATTTCATCGTCATCATCAACAGCTAACATTAATATTCCAGTGCTGGACATAGGCGTCAAGAAAAATAATAAAATGAAGACAACTGACTATAAGTTGATGAGTGTTGTGGGATCAATCACCATATGGGGCTACATTATATGATCAAAAAATTGTCGTGTTGTGTCAGGGTGTTCAGTGGTATGGATACCTATCTTTTTTTAATACAAATCCCGCAGTAGGAATACATACTGTGTCCGGGGAGATTTTACCGATATACATGTAACAGACACAAAGTACAACCAGGCTCAGAACAACAATTTGTGAATAATACAAAAAGTATTGTCTCGTGTTGGATTTGAAGCCATAACACTTGGCGAAGTACGAAGCAGATCGGCGAACCCTTAAATCATTAGTGCAACCATACAGTCATTGTTTTTAAACTTTGCTAAATTACTAAACACAAACTGAAACTTGTAATTCAAAAGAGGCTATGTAGTGAGGCGCTCATAGCCTAGTTGCACTCGGTGATTAGAAACAATCACCGAGGGTAAGTAATGACTGCGCGGTCAGTACCTAGATGGGTGATCGCTGGTGGCATGTTACCATGAGCGTCTCCGTGATTCGGAAGTCACTTTAAGCAGTCCGTCCCGGTTGTTATCATAGGATAACAGTCGTGAAGCTTAGTTGGAGCCCTTTGAGCGGCTTACTCAGAATATAATGACAATCGTCATTATTTTCTAAGTCATGAAGAACATTATCCATGGCAATTTTGATATATTCATTCAATAGACGGTCTGCGTGACCTTCTCCTCTGCCTAACAAACAATTGAAAAAACATTTATCATGATACTTAGCGCCGACAGATACTATCTCTAAGACTGCCTCGGTGGCGCAGTGGTAGAGTGGCTAGAGGTCTCGGGTTCGCTTCCTCAGTCGGACCAAATGTTTGTAGGATCTGCAAATATTTGTTTCGGAGTTTGGGTGTGTTCTATGTATAATATGTATGTATTTTCAAAAATAAGTATATATGTATCGATATCAGTTGTCTAGTACCCGTAGTACAAGCTCTGCTTAGCTTAAGCTAGATGGCGTTGTGTGATAATATGTCCGAAAAAAATTATTATTAGTCATAATCAAAATTTACACGTTTCTTTACATCTCTACCATATCTAGAACCGCGTGCTTCTGCAGATTTTAATACTGTGTCTTTAAATGTAACACTGGTCACTTCTCTAACAACGCGTCTCTATTTTTTTCTCTTTTTCTCTCGATTACTTCACTCTCTTCTTCTCCATAAATAATTAATAATAAATTTCAAAATTTCAGACATCTAACACACAACGCCATCTAGTCCCAAACCAAGCAGAGCTTGTGTTATGGGTACTAGACAACTTCCGGATGGCGTAAGAAAGCGGTTCCCGGATCTCTCCCGTGTCAGGCGCAGAGTGGCACACCGTGGTGGTTTAGTGGGTAGTCTGGCGAGTCAGTCAGGAGTCCCACACAAAGCGAACCCCCTGTCCCCGCGGGGGGGGGGGGGGAGCGAAGTGCGTAAAGGCATTCTACCAACTAAAAAAAAAAGGGTACTAGACAACTGATATAAATACATATATGCTTTTTTTTGTAATTACATACTTATTATACATAGAAAACACCCAAACTCCGAAACTAATATTTGCAACTTACACAAATATATGGTCCGACCCGTGAATCGAACCTGAGACCTATAACACAGCAGTCGCATAAGCTGCCACTGCGCCACCGAGGCAGTCTAAAACAACAATTTTTTTTTTATCAAAAGATCTGATTATTTTCTTACGTGGAGATATTGATGTACTCGATTACTCTTGGCGTCGTTTAAAAAGCGCAGTAATCAAGTTGTTCGTATAATTTTTTAAGTCACTGTATTTAATAATTCAATATTACCATCACCTCTATGGATATTAGCATTTTTAATATGTATTTGTAAATCGCGCCTAACTTCTACTAAATCAACATCCGATAACAATCCATTGCATATATAACATATATCACGCATAATGCAAACTGTTCAACAGCAGGCAATTACAAATTATCATTATCACTCAAGAAATAATTTTTAAATGAGCTAGAGCTAAACACAGGCCGACAGGCAATAGCAGGGATAGCCATTATAGGGATGGGGCTCGGAACAGTAAAGTACAAAACATCTGCAGGTAAAGGCCGTTTGTGTAATATTTAGTATATTTTACTAAGTTCCTCAACCTCTGTAATATAAGTAGGTATATTTTCCAGCTATATTAAATCAGATAGAAGTTTTTGAGATACTTACAAACATTAATAAAAAATAATAGAATTTACGACTTGGTGTACGGTATACAATACTCCGAAAACAGTTAATTTTTTTTTTCATTTTCAATGATTTAATTTTACTACAAAAGATTTTAAAACGAACTCTATTGACCTCCAAGCAATATATGTATATTAATACAATATTTTTGATATACAACACGAGATATTTGCGAAAAAGTAATGTGTGAAGTGACCTCTTGAACTTCATAACTTTTTTAGCCGCCACGATATCAATGACAATTTTTCATATCTTCATTACAACGTCGAAGAAAAAAAAAACAACTTTAATGAATTAAATGTGGAATAAAAAAATGGTTTCACTGATAAGGAACAAAATAACATCACTACCTAAATTGCATTCTACAAATATAAACATTAAAATAAAACTAACAAATGTATGGAATTGACGTTTGTGCTAAGTCGCGTGGTCAAAACAAAACTTTAGCCAATAATACAAAAGAACAGAGAGTTTATAGACGTGTTCATTAATTATTAAAACTTCAAAAAAAGTTTGACCTGTTTATCAGATGGGCGTAAGTCGATCTTCACCGGCTCTTAGACTATTAATGATAGTAGAAATAATAGTATAATAAAAAATAAGTGATGTGAAATACTCGCAAGTTGGCTTAAGACGCGAGAAACAATCTTAGAAGCGGGTAATGTTTCGTGTCATAATTTATCTCAATCGGTGCAGTAACAATGACGAAACCACGCCGCCGATGGTAAACGAATCTAACTCGAACCCATAACCAATATCTCCCAAGTTAAACAGTTTAAATCTTGCGCATTACTCTTCGAAATAAACCCAAACTCAAAATCATGCATTAATCTATCGCCATTTTTGCAATTCGAATAAGATTCGAAGTTCAAATTATCTTCCGCCCTTTACCCCAACCTGCCGCCGTCTAAAGCCTAGCGTACCAATTTCAAACATCCATAAAATATAAAAATAAAAATGTTCATAAAATGCTCGTCATGCCGACGGTTATCGATTCGAATTTTTTTTCTTGAGGCACGCAGACGCAAAGATATAAAAATTTTTACAGCCTCCCTTTGCCTCCCCTTCTCAAAAATCTCGAAAGTAGGATGGGAGTTAGTCTAGAGTGTACCGCGTGTGAGCTATCTACAAGCGTAGCATGGTTGGTACTCGTTTATTTTATCTAGCTGCGCCGTCGAGGAAACAGATTGCATGTCTTAGAAAAGAACTGTCATATCTGACAATACAGTAAAACCGGAATTGATTTAATTGTATTTAAAAACACTTTTATATTAGTTGCATCACTTTAATTATGATAGACCATTCATTGTTTCTGCTAATTCATTGTTTCTGCTAAAAAGAATAACACCATTCAAACGGAATTCGTGGAATTAAAAAAGTGAAACAGCGACCATTACGCCAGAAAATATTTCCGACAAACTTTTGAAATGTATGCGGGCCCAGCCCTCGTGTATTTTAGACAAATATTCACTCACAAAATATCTATTTTGGCGGGACGATCCGACATTAATATTTTGGTAAACATATACGCGTGTGTCTACAACACACATGCCCAAAATACATTATGACTAACAAAACTATACTCTATAGCTAACAGCATTAGCGTATATTTTTGTTCAACTAAGTGTGAAGTTACAAAAATTTTGTATTCGAAATTCAAAACGGTCCACACACGCGCCGAGTGATCGATTTTTTGAAATGGCGGAAAGTTCGAGGAACAGCCCCCCTGTCTTCGTCCCCCGCACCCCTCGCGCTTCTATTACCCCGCCAATGCCTTTTTACGGCATTTTTATTTTTTTTCTCCTTTTTATTCCTTCCTTGGATCTCAGGCTTCGTTTTACAGCCTGACCCAACTTTTTATATATTTTTTTTATTTTATAGCCCTTAGTTATGCTCCCGGCGTCATTTTATATTATGCCAATATTTTTTGGCTGGCTGGAAGACTGTAATAGCTTTGGTGTGTACAGGAACTGATTTAATAATGAAATTACGGATTGAATGAAAAATAAATATATATAAATAACGTTAAAAACTCGAAATAGACGTTGTACGAACTTTAACTAACCATAACGTAACTTTAACTTTCTATAGCTCAATGTGACTGTACGGTCAGCAAATTCATAAACATATAACACGCTTCATTGCAGCTAGCTTGTTGTTAAGTTTGCTTTTGTCGCCACCCTTTCTTAACAGACTGCCTCTGTGGCGCACTGGTAGCGTCTGCGACTGCTGTACTTGAGGTTTAGGGTTCGATTCCCAAGGTCAAGTCAGACCAAATATTTGTATGATCTGCAAATATTTGTTTCGGAATTTGGGTGTTTTCTATGCATAGTATGTATGCATTTACAAAAAAAGTTTAAATGTATTTATATCACTTGTCTAGTACTCATATTTCTACGTTTCCCTTGGGTAACATTGGAGGCACATTTTAATTTGAAAGTTGCGTTACTAAACGTGTAACACTTAAAGTATTTTAAAAAGATGAACCGTTCGAAAATAGTCGCTAAACAATCTAACACAACGAGAAAAAATAATACTGCGGGAAAAGTAAAGGCTTGCACATGCTCCAGCAAACAGGAAACACAAGTATTCTTCTGTTTCCTGTTTGCTGAGTATATTCACTTTTATAACGCAATGGTAGTAAATCCCTCATCACGGTATCCTGACACATATGTCAGGATTATTCAAATCAAATCATCAACAGAATTAGTGCTACTAATGCAATTACATGAACATAGATGGTCCTTCGAGCTGGTTTTGAACCAGCGACCTATAGATGTTTGAAATGGATTAATTGGCTATGTATTATTTAAAAAGAAGTGCATTGTGTGATCTAAACATTAGTATGGATATTTAAAATTTACCTTTATTTTTTTATACCTAGTGCCACTGTTAAAGAAACAAACATTCACTCCAAAAACATAACTCTCTTCTAGTCGCAGTCGGGTAGAAAGCAGGGTATTAGTGCGCTCGAGATAATATCTTGATAGTTGTACAATATGGTGTATTAACTTTCTTTTTCCTTTTGACTCAATGAAATTACATTCTAACGCCATCTGGAAAGAGTTTAGTGACGATAACCAACGTTCAATGCTAAAAACTATCCGCATGTGAACCAAAAGCTTAAATATTACTTTCCATTTTATAACAGAACGAATGTAGCTGTATTTATTCTTATTAAATTTGCATCGACAGCTTTAAAAAAAATCACGGAACCAGACAGAATCGATTTACAAATTTGTCCCAGTTTCAACCGGTACACTTATTAATAGATACTTAAAATTCCCACAATAGAAATACCTCTAAGCCTTACACTGGCAACAAATCAAATAATATTGAAAGCTTTCCAAAAAGGTTAACCCATTCACTGTGGTAGTCTATGGTTAATAAATAAATAACCAAAAAAGGTTACAATTAAATAAGATCGCTGGAGTTCGACCATAGAGTTCGTCGAACTGCCGCTGTTAGGGTTGTATCTCGAGGCGCGATATGGCACGACATTGTCAATGTTTTGACGCTGCGATAAAGGTGATAAATGGCTCGTATTTTTATTTAAAATGGAATACCAAGAATTTAGAATGAATTTTGTATTTTACAGGAAGAACAAATATGCATAACGTTGACTTTAGTTTAAATATTTTGCGATCAAACAAAAGTTGTAACGTGGTATACTTTTAATCAATGTTTACATAATTTCTAAGTCTGGGTATACTTTGTGTCCGTTTCATGTATGTTTGTAAAGATCCCCGCGATACAGGAATGTATATTCCTAATGCGGGAGTTAACTATTTCTTAAAAGAATTAAGTCCATATTTTAAATGGAATTCAAATATACATCATATTATCATATTAGCTATAGAGTTGCTAACTTTATATATATTTGTTAAATTATATTATTATAAAGTACAAGGTATAACAAAAAACTTAAAAAAATAATCTTGAGTAAGGACTCTATACAGGAACCTTATTTACTTCATGGTAGTTTTGGGTATGAAAGAAGAAAAAAATTTAAATGGATTGGAATGAAAATTAATGGAAGCAATGGAGTGAAAATGGAATACGGATCGTAGATTAGGGGGCGTAAACAATAGCGTGAATCATAGTAGTTAGTGATATCTTAGTCGTTGGGTATTTTTAAGGCATGGGAATTGCTAGTGTTTCACGACCGTACCTCGGAGATCACGCTAAAGCGTATAATAATAAAGATGTAACGATTGTTATACATCCCATGGCAAACATTAATAGGTAGCCAGTTAGTTAGTTGACTGCGATGGCCCAGCGGTAGCGTATGCGACTGCTGTTTCTGAGGTCTCGGGTTCGATTCCCGGGTCGGATCAAATGTTTGTATGATCTGCAAATATTTGTTTCGGAATTTGGGCGTTTTCTATGTATGATTGTATATATTTACAAAAAAAAGTATATAAGTATTATATCAGTTGTCTAGTACCCATAATACAAGCTCTGCTTAGTTTGGGACTAGATGGCGTTGTACTGCCCTCAATAACACTGAAAATTAGTTCTAGTGACAAACTTCGACTCAGTTCGCCCTCAAGGTTGCGGAGGTCCGAAGCCAATCACTCCTTGGGCAAACTGATATTCAGGTACAACCGATTGAACGCTAGCCGATCCTAAAATATCTTAGGAATAATAAAAGCTAGGAAGAACAGACACCAGATAGTAAGTGTCTATCGCCGTTGATGGATAACTGCATGTCCAGAGAAAACCAGAATGTTCTTTTGAGATCCTTTCCCATAATCCAGGGAAGAAGGTTTGGGGTTCTGGTGACCGCACTTCCTTGAAGAAAATAATTGAAATAACTGGGTAACATCGACTTTCTATGAGGCTGTGGTAACATCCTGGTCGATACTGGCTGACTGGAAATAAAGAAAAAAGGAAATAATGTGTGTATTTAGTTCTCGAATATTTGTCGAATGGTTCTCTCATAATACCGATTCAAAAACTATTTTGTGAGTATGAAACTTGACAAGAGTAACTTTACTTTAGTCGCAGTAAAGTACCAAGAAATATCTATGAATAAGCACCATCGTCAGAATATTATTCAAGATAATTTTAAGATTAATGCACATTAAGTAGATACTTATTTATTTGCACCCTCAAATCTGTAAACCTCTAATCTTTACATAGTATAACAAAAATATGATTTTTATTTTTGTATTTAAAATAATTGCGCGCATAATTATATTTTGTTATTACAACGCTTGGCATTTTGTATACATACATCTTAAAACTAGCGCTCCCGCCCAACTTCGTCAGCATCTCTCGTCAGATTTTCACCGTACTCGCTACATGTTCCATTAATACTTAGTTACTAATAGTCGTAATGTAATATAATGTCAAGGCCAATAGCCTTCCTTGATAAATGGACTATCTAACAAAAAAGGAATGAGCGAAATTGGTCAAGCCGTTTATACCTGATGCCGTGACTGAGGGAAGTAATTATTTTATTTATTTACTTTATTTATTTGTCTTTATTGTATATACATGTAAGAAATGGTACAACAGGAACAGTCACAAAGTATGTATAACAATTGGCGGTCTTATCGCTCTCGGCCATTTTTTCCAGACAACCATAACACGGATATGAGTGTTTCAAAATTTTAAAATTTAGGGTAGCTTACATACAAGGAACACATGACACAAGTTAAATCTTAACATGGGTGCCAGAGTTCAGCTACACTTGTGCTCCGAATATTTGTAGTTTTATTTTTGTATGTACAACTTTGAGTTTATGTTATCTAGTTTTAAATAAATTATCTCATCTTACTGGTTCAGAAAAATAAATAACAAAAAGAAATAGTAGCGATCCATATACAAATGTTATACACTGTTCATATTACACAAACATACTTATACCTACACAAATACATATACACACTGAAATATATATATGTATGCATACACATACGGACCAACATACATAAAACATAAAATTAATTCAAAAATTATTCACAATGATAAGTAGTAATCCTTCACTAGCTTTTTGAACATATGCAAGGTTTTTGCTCGTCGGATATTATCAGGCATGTTGTTCCAAAGCCTTACCGCTTGCACAGTAAAAGATTTGTATGCAAACTGAGTGGTATGTGCTGCCATTTTCAGTTTAAAATTATTAACAAAAATGATTCTAAATGTATTTTCTTTTATTCAATTGAGCACAACCCTACGAAGCTGTAACATCTGTGATGACGTCATTAACCCTTCCGTGCTCGGCTGATGACCTTAGTCGAAATTCGTTAGTTTTTAACTATTATCGATAACGAATTTTTATTTGTTTTTAGGTCACAGTTTTTGAGATTTTTTTTATGGAATTTGCGGGCAAACCAGCAGACGTATTGTCTAATGGTAAGCGATTATCGCCGTCTATGAACACCCGCAACATCAGAGGAGTCACAAGTGCGTTGCCGGGTTTGGGGGATGGAGAGGGGGATGAGGGGAGGACTGGATTATGGGCCTCCGGTGTCCTCGCTCACTCAGTGAAACACAGCGCAGGCGTTGTTTCACACCGGTTATCTGTAAGACCTAATTAATACATCAAATTATTTTAAGCAATAAGCGAAATATGCGCGTTAAAATGTCTCTGCCCCTTCGAAAAAATAATCATGTTTACGTGTAAACATTACAACAGAATCAGCTGAACGACACCCACGTGATGCGGAAGTTCGCAATCAGCTTATGTGGCTCCCAATTCGCCTTCGACGGAATGCTCATATTCTTTCCATACTTTATGGTGTTCTATTTCATCCGTTTACTCCACTTTACTAGGAACGCTTTGTTTTCCTCAGTGACACACATCTGAAATCCCTGAGGTCATCTGAATCTCTGGAATTGGCAGTACCAACTCATATTACAAGATTCTACGATAAGTCCTTTACGGTACAGGCTGTCCGATTGTGGAATGCTTTGCCGATGACTATACGGCGTGCCAAATCTTTGCCGGTATTGAAAAAAATGGTCAAAGTCTGTTATGTGTCTAAACATATTTTACTATTACAAGTTATGTTGTTTATTTATTTTTATTTTATTTTTCAATGGAAATGTAAATATGTAATTTGTGTGTATGTCGCTGTTTTCGTCACCACGGAAAGTTGGTCGGCAAAATAGTGCAATAAAACTTAGATACTCTATACGACAACCATTTAAATACAATACAGAATACAAAAATTACTTTTATAGCAGTAATACGTCAACAGCATAACGAACAATCTTATAACATATAGTAATAAATTTGAATATTTTCGTCCTCGTGTGAAGAGGACATAGGCCTGTTTGCAAACATCATTTTACACAGATAAAAAATTGTGACCGTTTATAATAAAAAAAGTGTTTGGTGTTACTTATAACGTAAACGTAACTTGTGGGTTTGGATTCTAGTCTTTATAGCAATTAAAGTTTAGACGACATTATTTATAAAACTTGTGAATAAAGCAAAAAAGGTGTGTCAGGATCATATTATAAAAATAAAATATATAAAAAATAAAAAGCCTTTATTGTTGATCTTATTTTTAAATAACAAAAGTTTTGTATGTATGCCTAAAAACTTATTATTATTCTCTTTATTTTATTTCTCTTATCTATTTATTATTATTCTCTTTTTTATTCTTTATTATTATTAATTTGGGAAACGGTAGTTACTCCTCAACTTGTCTTCCGACAAAGGCCTCCTCTAAAGATCGCCATTCACATCTATCCCTAGCCATTCGAGTCCATGTTGGACCCGCAATTTTCCTGATATCATCTTCCCATCTCTTGGCTTGTCTTCCTCTGTTTCTTTTGCAGTCTAGTGGATACCATTCTGTTATTAGTCTTGTCCATTTTTTCTTCCTTTCTCTTATCAAATTTTCGGGGGTTCTAAGGGATCGACAGTTAATAGTTGCTATATAAATACCATTTGTTTTCTTTTCTTTGTGACTGTCGTCACTATTTTTAATCTTTAGATATATAAGGCGGGAACAGGATCATATTAAGCGGATACAAATTTTCTATTCCTACCTTCTGATAGAAATATACGTGACCTTATGCACGTGTGGACGTCAGGTGGAGTTATTTTGTCGATTTTCAATGCTTTGTTCTTCTTCTTTTGATGATATGGCAATCAGCCGGAGCAGCTATTTCTGCCAATGTCAAGTATTTCAAGTCTTCAATTCTAAGTCTTCGAGTCTTCAAGTCTTCGTCGTGATGGAATTAATGATAAAAAAATATAAAAAACGTGGATGACATGAAATGGGGACCGTCTTTCGCAAAAACAAAAAACGATCTCTCCAATGCTTTGTTTCATTTTGTTGGTAAGTAAAACATCACCTGTCATTGTGCCTTAAACAACTCTCACCGAACAATGTTCTATTTATTTTTCATTAATTGCCTTAAAAAATAAGGAGGTTCTCGATTCAGTCGTATGTTTTGAGTAAGGCAGGCTCTAGAGGTATTTACACCCCTCCTTCTACGTCTTTAAAGTAAGTCAAAGTATAGATTAGAATAGAATATAATAAACTTTATTGTACACCAGTTAAAACAGTTTATATTCAGGAGCATAACATATTAACAACCATGTACAAATGGCGGCCTTATCGCTAAAAAAGGCGCTTTCTTGCAGGCAACCTTAACGTATACCAAAGAATATAGAAAGAAAGAAAAAATATTTATTTTGACAACAAAAAGTTATACAAAAGGAAACTTACAATAGTTTTGCAAAATGCCAGAAATGGACCCAATTCAGCATTATGTCAGACAAAGTGTCTGACGCTGGTTTTCAATTGGGTCCAGGTCATCACCTTTGGCCAGGCCCAGGTGCCTAGGTCTGGCATAATGATATTTAAAATTTCCGTGCCATGATATCTACAATAACAACAAACAATAATTACTCACACAAAAAACAACAATTAAACACACATACATAGTATTGCCCCCAAACTTAACATATTTTAACATTGCGGGGACCGCTCGCCTGCATTTCGTATATGTGATTACTATTGAGTTATAGGTGGCCATGAGCGATGATAGTTAATTGCTATTAGATTAATAATCTACTTGTTTGCCACCTACAAGTATAAATGCGATGTACAATAAGACACAACACCAATCGCATAACTATTACATCAATTTTTTTCAATCCACATAAGTAAAAACATAAATGAAAATAGTGATATTCTCGAGTACATTGGCACTCAGTGGGAATCGAACCGCCTCTCCACAGACGCCGTCAAATGTTTCGCGAATAGCCTTTGTGTCCGTTATACTTTTAAAAAAGAGTGGCATTGAGTACCTATTTGTAAAGTGGTCGTACAAATTTCACTAACACGTTCGAAATTTGAAATGTCATCGCCAAGTCTATGGTACTTGTTTTTTTTTTCAAAGCTTTCTCTTTAGTTTAAGTAGACTGGAACATTGTTTATTTCTCAAAATACCTTACATAACTTAATATAAGTCATGTTTCCTTTATTTATTTCTATTTTAGACAGCAAGAAGACAATGTAGGTGGTGAACGCTATTTGGAGTAATTCGACGCTAAACGTGATGAGCTTACAAATTGTCAAATAAAAGATACAAATAGTAAAGAAACTCTATTTCTATTTTTACTGACCTACTACACAAATTAATTCAGTTTCACTATATTAACTTCTACGTGTACTTTTCACTTTTAATAGGTAAGTAAGTTAAGTTTCAGTAATTTTATAATCTCAACGCAACCTTTTTGGTGGTATCAAGAAAAAAAGGCATAAATTTAAAAGTTTTCCAAAGGTTTTTAACTCCTATATTATGTCAAAATAAGTTCATCGATAATCGTTTCGTATAATTATTAATATTAACATTATATATTTTTATTCATTAACGTTAATTAATCAATTTGTTTTGTTACAAAACTACATTTGGGATAAAGGCACGACGATAATAATCAGTGCATGTATATAATTTTATAATATATAAGTATTTTAAACTTAGAGATATTCAAAGGCCGTAATAAGTAATAGGAAGGAAGAATTAATCACAAACTACAACACCGTGCCCAATAGTATTACGCAAGAGTGGACATCTGACATACAGCGCCATGTAGTCCCAAACTAAGCAGAGCTGGTACCATGGGTACTAAACAGCTGACTCAAGCACAATTATGCTTTCTTTTATACATTATAACGTACAAGTTTTCTTTCAAAATAGAATTAATTGACGTTCCTGAAGGAAAGCGTCCTATCGAGACGGTGTTTGGCATCATAACGTTGATTTATTATAAATATTAATCACGAATACTTATAATCTATCTAGTGCCTTAATAACTGAACTTTGTTCGGTAATTTTTTATTTGTAAATATTTAAAAAATGAATCCTTACTAAACCTAGGATGTTTCGAAACAGCATGCATACTAAATTTAATAAAAATCGTTGGCGGCGTTTTCGAGTTTCAGATTATATACCGATGTACAAGAATTGCTCGTTTAAAGGTAGATACATACTAATTTTATAAAGAGATAAAGTATGTGAGGTTGTATAGGGTAATATTATTATGTAATCGCGGGCAAACGAGCTGACGTATCGCCTGATGGTAAGCGATTACCCCCGCCCATGGACATCTGCAACACCAGAGGCGTCACAAGTGCGTTGCCGGCCTTTGGGAGATGGGAAGGAGAATGGAGAAGGGAAGAGGGGTCAGGGTGTGGGCCTCCGGTATCCTCACTCACTCGGTGAAACAGCGCAAGCGCTGTTTCACACCTGTTTTCTGTGAGGCCGTGGTATCACTACGGTCGAGCCGGCCCATTCAAACTGAACCGGTTTTGAAAATTCTTTAACTAGTAGAAATCCACATTATTTGTGGGTGTCATATAGTCTAATTAACGAAAAAGTATACAAGTTTGTCATTTTAGAAGTTATAAATACGAATGAATGACTTGCCAATGGCTAGTTTGTTATACAAGTGTTAGTTTTAAAGTTATTAAGATTGTTTTTTTAATCTATTGAGATATGTAAACCACCTTAAGCCTAAAAGCCCGAGTCGCCTTTACCAGGTCCTCACAGAAGAACTGAGTTAGGCCATTCATTTGACTGCCTCTGTGGCGCAGTGGTAGCGAATGCGACTGCTGTGCAAGAGGTCTCGGGTTCGATTCCTGAGTCGGATCAAATAATTGTATGATCTGCAAATATTTGTTTCGGAGTTTGGGTGTTTTCTATGTATAATATGTATGTACAAAAAAATATATATAAGTATTAATATCATCTATCTAGTATCCATAGTACAAGCTCTGCTTAGTTTGGGACTAGATGGCGTTGTGTGTTAAAATGTCTGAACATATTTATTTATTTATTCTTCTTTTCATCTTATGAGTGAGGCTTTTGGAGGATTTTTTATAACGTGCGGTAACCTCCACAGGCCGTCACACCACCGGGGTTTTATGTTGAAATCGGACCGATTAAAACCTTAAACGGGAGGCATCAGGGAGTTGCTGTTATTATGACATCTGGACGATGTTATTGGAGGCCTAACTCTACTTGTTGCCTTACGTTAAAGGCGAGGGCGAGGAATTATTCAAAGCCGTAATAAGTAAGAGGAAGGAGGAATTAATTACAATCTGTTTAGTTACAAACTAAAACACCATCACTAATTGTATCAAGTAAGAATAGACCTGTAACTAGCAGAGCTTGTACTATGGGTACTAGACAGGCGGGTCCGGATTTTTTTTTTTTCTTTATATTTAAGCTGCCCAAATGACTCTGCCTTGCCTGATGGAAAGCATGAGCAAAATCCAAGAGTGGTGGTCACCATCCTCAATGCGAAAAAGAACAATGCAGCATGGTGACCCACACTATGGCGNTGGAAAGCATGAGCAAAATCCAAGAGTGGTGGTCACCATCCTCAATGCGAAAAAGAACAATGCAGCATGGTGACCCACACTATGGCGGCCTGGGGGGAAAGGGGATGGTAAGGGGGATAGGGGGCGTTGGATTGGGGTATGGGCCTCCGGTTTCCTCACTCACTCGATGAAACACAGCGTAAGCGCTGTTTCACACCGGTTTTCTGTGAGGCCGTGGTATCACTCCGGTCGAGCCGGACCATTCATGCCGAAGCGTGGCTCTCCCACGGTATGGATGGCGTAAGAAAGCCGTTCCCGGATCTCTCCCGTCTCAGGCGCAAAGTGGCACACCGCGTGGTTTTAGTCGGTTCGTTTCCGACACACCGCCCCGCCGCAAACCCCGCTGGGGTGATGGCGCGAGGGGGTTTCCACACGTAAAAAAAAATGGGTACTAGACAGCTAATATAAGCACAAATATTTTTTTTTTAATACATACGTGTGATAACATAGAAAACGCCTAAATTCCGAAACAAATATTTGTAGATCATACAAACATTTGGTCTGACCTGGGATTCGAACTCAAGGCCTCAAGGACAACAGTCGCATATGCTACCACTGTGGTACTGAGACAGTCAAATAAAGAATGTAGTACGAGAGAGTGTAACTGCAAAAGATAGATCGCCACACTAAGATTACTTGCAACAGAAAACTCAATCAACAACCCATAATGTCCCACTGCTGGGCTCGGGTCTCCTCTCAGGAGAGGGTTAAGGCTATACGTCCCCACGCTAGCCAAGTGCGGGTTGGGGACTGGCAAGACAACGTTGTGGCTACGTAAACAGAAAACTCGTCCCTATAGAATAGAATAGAATAATAAATAAATAAATAAATATATCGGACATCTAACACATAACGCCATCTAGTCCCAAACTAAGCAGAGCTTGTATTATGGGCACTAAACAACTGATATAAATACATATATACTTTTTCTTTCTTTTTTTTTGTAAATACATACATATCATACATAGAAAACATCCAAACTCCGAAACAAACATTTCTAGATCATACAAACATTTGATCCGACCCGGGAATCGAACCCGAGACCTCAAGAACAGCAGTCGCATACGCTACCGCTGCGCCACCGAGGCACACCACAGAGGCAGAATAAACTTTATTGTACACCAGTTAAAGCAGTTTACATTCAGGAGCATAACATATAAACGACCATGTACAAATGGCGGCCTATCAGGATTTAAAATTCAGTTCTTTCATTTTCTAACCCTTGCTGACAAAAATTGTCCTGGAAACATGGACTGTTTATAAATATCTGGCATTATTATATAGATGAATGAGTGAGTACAAAACAAAAGTTAACAGTTACGTAGCGACTGAATATAGTAACTAAACGTGATTACACCTGCCTAAATGCGTTTCTAATTAGGTTTCTAAATGATGCTGCCAGTCAAAAAAACATTCTTGTTTCTGAATTTACGATGCTAGCTTGCTAACAGCGATTACACTTGACCAAATTCAGTAACGACTGAAATAAGATGACTGAATTCAGCCATGTATAATAAGCGCTTTACGAATAAATGGTATGCATTTTATTTCAAAATTTCAAACAAAGAATCCAACAGAGACATTGCATTTATTATTCTAGTATTACGTCACGTTCAACGATGCACTGATGTTTTTGCATTCTGCCAATGGTTCAACATCGTGTTAGCGGAAGTAATGTAATACTTGTAGCGTGCTGTTCTGTCTTTTTGTGTAATATCTATGATTGTCTTTCTCTAGAACATACTATAGTTATTTAACAGTGCTATTATAATTAAATAGTTTTACAAATTCGAATTAAATTTATATTGGTGTATTTTTGAGCAAGTTATACAAATTTGTATTCTAAAATCAGGACCGTTGATTAGATGGTTAGAAATTAAATCACGAAATTAACCTAAATTAGTTTAAAGTCGGTTTTTTTAACCGACTTTAAAAAGGAAGAGGTTTTTAGTTTCTTTTTGGATGTGTCGCAGCCAACTAGCTTAATTAGCCGTTCAATTAACAGCCTAGCATCTTTACTAAACAGTGCTGCTCAGCAAGCGGCCGTGTTACGAATGAAGGTGAAAGGGAAAGGTTAGGTTAGTTTTTGAAGTGAAACTTCTTTAGGCGCATGAGGGTAACATTTTTACAAATGTAACGTCACGCAAGTATGCAACGGAAGTGTTGAAAAAGAGAGAGAGAGTAAGACAGGGCGAACGTAGCATGAAGCAACTAGCGATAGAGTGAGAGTAGGGAGCAAGCAAGTGAGAAAGATCGAGAGAAAAAGTGAGATAGTGCGATTGTCGTATCACGCACAGTGCCATGGAGCGAGAGGTGGGAGAGAGCTAAGAAGTTTCACTTCTGACATGTGTACTTTGTACGCACGCACTTTTTTTTTAATAGCATGTTTTATTAGTTTTTAATGAAATAATAGTAATAAGAATAATAACCTAACCTAACCGCTTGTTAAACGGTACTGTTTAGAAAAAAGCTAGGCTAGGCCGTTAATTAATCGGCTAATTTAACTAGCTGGCTGCAACATGTATAAAAGAATTGATGTCTGAACGCAATATTAAATTGAAAACAATCTACTTTTTTGCTGTGCTATTCTGACCTATAATAAAGAGGCATTCATTTAACTTTCCTGTCTGTATTTCCTTTATATCGACCTAAAATGTTTCCTATACAAACATCTTTATAGTAATCTAATACTTGACCATAGATAATCGAAATCTAAATTAGCCAGTTTCAAAACCAATCACGTAAATAAAAACGTACCTGTAATGAAATGTCATTCAATTAAATGAATCGATTCCACAGCCAGCCTTAGTAGGCAAGCGTTCTAACTTTCTACAGTTAGATTCATCTACCTAGATATCTGTCTATACACGTTATTTTCCATCATTATGAGCGAAAAACTATATGAATTACAATTAAAATGTACAGCTTTGTACAAGTTGTACCGTTTACGAGCCAAGTTGTAGAGAAAGGTGGGAAAATTCCAGCGCGAACTGACTGGATTGTATTACACGCACACATAGACAATCGTTTGACGGTGTGCGTTCAAGTGCAACTACTAATGCAAGTAAAAATGGCGGCTCATTGCTCGGTAACTCATTTGGATTTATGTTGCATTGCAATGCACGTACCTATACGTGTAATTTTTATTGGTTACGAGAGATTACTCGATAGGTAAAAACTATTTTAAGGAAATCGTAGAATAACAAAGTAATTGCACTGTATTACGTGCATGAATATTATAATCTGTATTCGTATGTAATTTAAGCTTTTGACAGTTGTATTGGAATTTTGTTGGGCAGTTGCTGTTGATTGATTACTGACACAGTTTTGGTAGCAAAAATTTTGTTTAAGTACATTTGAGTTAGAAAAATAATACTATCATCAAACATAGTAATATCAATACACAATAAATCAGCTTTTACCTGTGGTTTGGTTGCGTAAAATAAAAATTTTCTATTCATGGATTTTTTTTAATATGTAAGTAAACAAAACCATGCAAAAATTAGATATCAACGGAATGGCACAGCATAAATATGAATATTATTTTTCCATACTATGACCTATGTGAATCAAAATTTCATATATTCTATATAGGTACATACGTTTAATTTTGAATTAGGTGGCCATATACCTACCCAACATAACGCCATCAAGGCATATTATCTTATCTGTGGTACAGGAAACGACCAGCTAGAGTACTGATGGCCACCTCGTTACTATGACTATGAACGTTCTGATGTATTTCTACGTGATAACTTAGTACATTAACTGAACAAAAGCACATGTTGTACTCTCAAAAATCTTTATTTCTAATACAGATAAGTTTAAAACAAATAATTGCATCACACGGAAATCTTATCAGTGATCGTTAATTTTCCAGCGAAAGTTTATCCCGCACCCATCGCACACTATTTAAATAAATCGTAAAATACTCAATATTTTTTTCACAACCATAGATTAGTTCAGCTACATAAACATCACGTCTTGATCCTGTAAACATATATTTTCCTTAAACTTATAACACTAATTTTCAACCAAGCTGTACATATTTTATCACTTTGTAAGAAAATAACATCATTAGACAATAGTAGCTTATTTATTTAATAAAGAAATCAATTTATGATCAATGTCTGCCTGAGGAAAATAAAATTTTACAAGTAGGTATTTGGCGCGAACCGAATTTGACAGATCCGACCTTAGGCACAGACACGGCCCATTGAGCCAAGATCGTACAAATTGGCCAACTTTTTTTGGCACGCTTGTCGTCAGCTCGTATTTACAGGTCTGTTAAAATTATCTTTTTATATTTGAATAAAATAACATTGTCTTTGAATACATTTTTAAGGCATAGAGAACAAGAAGTAGAGTAGGAAGCGATTTAAAAAAATAATGTTACACGACTTACTCTTTCTAAACTTAATTGTTTTATTTAAGGTATAATATCAAACAAGCGGATAGGTCAAGTCTCATGGTAAGTGATTCCCGCCGCCCAAATACACCTGCAACGGATGCCCAGTAAACGAAAATAACCTTGCATTATACAATGTGAGTTAAACCAAATGAAAGTAACTAAATGACAGTTTTTCAAATCCATCTGTCTGTCACCCTCGGTTATAGGAGCAAGTTTATATATCTTTTTTATTTTTACAGTCATCACGGCAAGCGAGGACGATCAACGGCCATATAAGGTTTCTTTTTTAAACGAATACAAAAGGGATGTCAAAACCGAAATACCCTACTAGTTTGATTAATTAATATATTTTTTTGTATGTATTTTATATTACGATACCATTTGTGACTACATACTTCATCCGGTATTCCTACAATCTGTATGAGCGATAGCGTGAAGGACGGAACATTGTAACAGGAAGTCAAAAGCAGAGTAAGTGTTCGTAATTGGGTTTGACCAATAAGCGTGGAGTGACAGTTTTACCTCTGAAGATACATCTATCTTGAGATGTCAGATATTACGTGTGATTATTGTTCGGTTTGCTCGCTCGGCTTATATTTTTATTTAATTGAACTTTATCTCGACCCAAATTTAATTTAACCGAACCGAATGACCGGTAACAGGTACCTGAATAAAGGGCAACAGTATTTCTTTTTTTTTGATAACTTTTCTTAAAATGAATCCTAGCTAGATATATTTATCGTCCCCGAAACCTCCTGCATACTAAATTTTTTGTAAATCGTTAAAACCGTTTCCGAGATTCAGATTATTTATATACGACAATTACTCGTCTAAAGGTGTTATATAAAACTATACAAGTAAAAATATTAAAAAACCAACTGTATCAATGTCTGTCATCTTTATTAAATTTAGTTTTTTTTAAATAAAATATCTAATGTATATATCTATTCGTAATCACCGTTAAAAATTCTTTATTTTGATACCACACTCGATATGTTTTACTTATTTATTTATTCAATTGCTATATAAACAAGTTACAAGTTTGAAGTTATCGATGGATGGACTAAGCACGAGGCTTGTCGCGGCGACCAAGACCAGATTCTACATTATTCAATGGTGCTAATTCTGCTGTTCTAAAATCTCAACGACAACAAACGACGCTCAAAAGATTGGCAATAAAATTTGTAAACACATTTGTTTGAGATAACTTTTTGGCGCCAAAAATCCTTAATTTTGTTATTTTTTTTATTTCGCTGTACCCAGCGTCACTCTCACGACTAAGACGAATCTATTGATACCATTAACGTAAAAATACGACAAACCGTTTAGGCTCTGGGGCGTGCCAAAGAAATATTACCGTTAAATTTTACCGTGGGAGAGCCACGCTTCGGCATGAATGGGCCGGCTCGACCGGAGTGATACCACGGCCTCGCAGAAAACCGGTGTGAAACAGCGCTTACGCTGTGTTTCATCGAGTGAGTGAGGATACCGGAGGCCCAAACCCCAATCCAACGCCCCCTATCCCCCTCACTATCCCCCTACCCCCCAGGCCGCCATAGCGTGGGTCACCATGCTGCATTGTTCTTTTTCGCTTTGAAGGTGGTGACCATCACTCTTGGATTCTGCTCATGCTTTCCATCAGGCAGGGCAGAGTCATTTTGGCAGATTAAATATTAAAAAAAAAAAATACACATACATATATTCGGAAAACATAACCCTCCTTCCAGTAAACCATTCTCAACACTAGAATTATGTCTAGTTGGGGTTATATAAGTTATTGTTGTTAGTTTTTCTTTTCTAGAACTAAAAAATTAGGCTGAAGATGAAAATATGGCCAGGAACTATCCCTTATTCGTTTTAAGACAGATTCGCTTTAAGATTGATAGATAGATAGACCTTTAATGCACACCTTAATATGAACAATCCAATATGTTATGTTCTCATAAGGCCCTACGCATTTTGGAAACTGGAAGATATGGATCGTCACAGGCAGGCAGTTCATTTTGGTGTTTTCACCTAATTCACCTTGACCTATGACTGACTTGATCTATGATTCTTATCTGTAGTTTCAATTTAACGTTCATAAATGTCACATAGTGTCTTAATTGAATAAATGATTTTGAATTTGAATTTGAACCAAAAACAGTGGTACAATTGGCGGCCTTATCGCAGACTGCGATCTTTTCTAGACAAACTTTAGATGGACTACGAGTATACTAATGATTTGTAGTATGAGGTGCATTTACATTTAAAATATGCGTATAAAACCAATGTTACCAATCATAATTATACATATATTATTTTTGAAAAGCTTTTCATTTAAACCAAGATTGTCGTTGAAGTTTCTTCTTCTTCCTAGCCTTTATTATTCCCAAGATTTGGGGTCGACTACTAGTTCAACCAGTTGTTTGCACGGAGCGAATGTGACAGTTCCCTGAGGGTGAACCGAATTCGAAGGTTGAACTAGTTGTCAGCATATTTGAGGGCACTTCCCAATAACGATTGCCATAAATGTTCATGATAACCGGTACCGACGGCTTAACGTGCTCTCCGAGGCACGGAACGGAAACACCGCCATATTCCATACTTCAGGCTTCTATTAAGAATTTCTTGTGAGAAAAACCCAACAGCAGTCCGACCCGGGAATCGAACCCGATATCTCTTGATCGGCAGCCGCTTACGCTAACCACTAGACCAGTGAGGCAGTAATTACAAAGTAACTCTGTCTGTTTGTCTGTCTTTATGTTACGCTTTAGTATCACCGATTTCAATGAAGTTTGGCATTTGGAAGATAGTAAGGACATTATGCTACTTTACGCCGTGGTCAAATACTAAAAACATTCTCCTGAGTATTTGTCGTTATTGTGTTAGTTAATTAAATTACGGTACACATTGCTTACAGGGGAATGAGGTATCGATTGACCTTCAATGTAGGGCGCCTGCCTTCTGCTAAGTAGTTATAGGTAGAGCTTGTCGAGTTACTTTCTCGAGTTTGACTGCCTTGGCGGCGCAGTGGTAGCGTATGCGACTGCTGTGCTTGAGGTCTCGGTTTCCATTCCCGTGTCAGACCAAATGTTTGTATGATCTGCAAATATTTGTTTCGGAGTTTGTGTGTTTTCTATGTATAATATGTACCTATTTTCAAAAAAAAAGTATATATGTATTTATATCAGTTGTCTAGTACCCATAATACAAGCTCTGCTTAGTTTGGGACTAGATGGCGTTGTGTGTTAGATATCCGAAATATTTATTATTATTATTATATAATGGCTGCTGTACCGGTGAGCACTTACTGTCAGGGAAGCTACGTGGTGGATGGGCTGACAAGAATAAACCATTCTGAGCTTGTGGTCTAGTGGTTATTGATCTTGACTTAGCAGTCAAACAATTTGTGGGTCGATTTTTACTCAGGACAAATAATTAATTGATGGGCACAATCATTTGTTCTGTGTCTAGGTGTAATCTATACATCAATACAAATAAATGAAATTGGAGTGTCTGTATTTGTAATTTTAAACCGCTTTTAACTAAATGCATATGTTTCTATAACACGGTACATATACCAAAATATCATTTTTTCACAAATTGACTGTCTGTCTGTCTGTCTGTTTGTTCCGCTAATCTCCGGAACGGTTGTACCGATTTTGACGGGACTTTCACTGGCACATAGCTGATGATATAATGAGTAACGTAGGCTTTGACGGTGTTTGTTGTACCGCGTATAAAACCGCGGGACTCGACTAGTTTATCTATATAAACCTTCTTGACGGAAATCTCATTTAAATTCATTGTATAGTTTGGATGATCTAAGCGTGGTGAGGGATTAAGAATACGGGGTCTCACTACCCCTAATTATCTCAAGGGTTATGTAAGAGCCGACTACAGTAGGAAACAATGCAAGACAACATCGCTGTCAAGAGCAGGAACACAACCATTCTGGCCAGCGAAGTATAGTAGGCCATTCCTCTTTTCTAAAGAGGAGCCTTTGTCTAACAATGTACTGTTAAAGACTGACTAAGATTGTTAACCTCACAGTTAGCTTAGTGGTTTAAGCGGTCGCCACACCGCTTCCTAATTAGTCAAGTATTGTGGGTTCAAATTCCATATAGGACACAAATTGCTGTTCTGAGTCTAGGTCATCTTTGTGTCCGGTATTTGTATGTTTGTTAAGTTCCCGCGACACAGTATTTATTGATGACAATGTGATGTGATAAAGAAACATTCCTTTATAAGATGGAAGTAAATGTTTTTACGTATTTCAACTACTTCTGAATTAATTTCTAAAGTCTCCTCCTAGGTTGTTATTGATATACCTATACGTTAATATGTTCATACTACTTTTTAACCCCCGACGCAAAAGAGGGTTGTTATAAGTTTGACGTCGATATCTGTACGCGTGTGTCTGTCTGTGGCATCGTAACTCTCAAAGGGATGGACCGAT
Source organism: Hyphantria cunea (assembly GCA_003709505.1). Taxonomy (NCBI): domain Eukaryota; kingdom Metazoa; phylum Arthropoda; class Insecta; order Lepidoptera; family Erebidae; genus Hyphantria; species Hyphantria cunea. The sequence goes on from PKRV01000581.1 coordinate 99,361, forward strand.
TTCGATGCGGTTTTTTACATTTAAAAGCCAGTTTCCTTGTGGTAGTCCTTAGCCAAGTTTGGTTAATATCAGTCCAGTAGTGTAAGAGTATCAGCTCTTTTCCAAAATGATGTAAGGCAATTTTGGCGTATCGATGCGATGAAGTAGGGTTTTTTTTAATTTTTAATTTTAACTTGTGTTGCTATGCGAACGGAGGAGTATGAAAGGCACAGTTACCTAAAGTTTAAATAGAAAAGGAGAGCAGAAAGCTAAAAAATACAATTTAAGTAAATGAGTTACGATCGAATTTCGTCCACTTATTTTAATTTAGTAATAAGAATGACGTAATTTATTTCCTAATCAAAATCTTGAAGTTAATTTATTTAAATCGATAACAATGTTCTAATTACTAGCAATGAAACGCAAGAATACACATCCAAAATTGCCCGAGTCTAAGGACTCAATCATTCCATTGTATTCTTAAATCAAAATACGTTACAGACATCCATATAAGTATTTATGAAACTATCAATAAGAATCCATATCTATACTCCGATACCATAAATACTAACACTATAAATTCGAAAGTAATTCTGTCTATCCGTTTCACGGCTAAACCGCTGCACCGATTTCAATGAAATTCAGCATGGAGGTTTGTTTCTTGAGGACGCAGCTAAATACTGGTATATGAATAAATGTATTAACCGATAACATAGTACCAAAAGTACTAGTAGTAAAAGTTTCAAGTCATAGAGCGAGACATGATAGAAAAAAATAGCATTGTTAGTATTAATCTAAACCAAAGTCAATATATCACAAAAGCATGTAAAGTGCGCATGGGATTGTTATAATAAACCTCTTTTGTACGCGTTGGTTAATAAATTAACACTGAAAAACAATATCGCTAAACCTGGTTACCGAAATCTTGGACTCTCTGCACACGTCACATGAGCAAGAAAACTGTAAAACTTCTGATAAAAAAAGTAATGGGTACCTAATACGAAAACAGATGCCTTTTAAATCTAATTATAAAAGGAACTCTATCTAATTTACATAAATAGGTACAGAACGATTTCCTAACACCGAACTTTATTTAAATTCATAGAGATTCATAAAAAAGTATCAAGTCAATCACAGCTTAGCTGCCTCAGCCCATAGTATCGTTCAAAAATATAAAAATGAATTTTTAGATTATTGATTCCGTGAGCCGAGTCACCCGCTATACAATTTTTATATAAGTCGTAATACAAAAACACACACAAACATAAAGTTTTATCCGTGCACGATAACTACACATACGGGAAGTAACTCACACTGAAGCAGTTTTACATAGAAAAACAGCCGTTCTCCTCTCTAGCCTATCTATACGTAGTATAGAAAAAAAACTTCAAAATAGTACGGCTTCACTCACTTTCACAATATATTACACCAATTTCAAGTTATAATGTATGAACATCAAACGCTTTAAAGATTAGTTTTGTTTGTACTAATACATATTCTTTCTCGTTCACACATCCGAAGTGCTTTCGAGTTTTCCCGTTCATGTACAACTCAAAATACGCCAAAAATGACGTCGAGCCAATGTTGTTTCGAAAACAGTGTCTCGCGTTTCTTTCTACGGACACCGCGCGCCCGCTCGCCGTTTATTATTTGGAATTTTCCAATCCACTGATTACTACTCGTCGTAAGTTTTACAAACAAATTCGAGTCCGTTTCGTATTTTTCGCTATTTGCTCAATGTAGTAAAGTCGTAAGAGTCACCGTCAATAAGGTCGAGATTCGCTCGCACATTGTTACTAACCGGCCGAATCGAAACGATACGCGGAGAGCCCTTTAACGAAGGAGCCGCGTACACCGCTAAAATAGATCGTATTGAACATAGAAAATTCTGACAGCTCGGAACCGTCACAAGAAAATAATGTCGTTTTTATTACATTTTTTGATAAATTATTATTCTAGTTTCGGTTCGGCGGCGTTCCAACGGCCTTATCGATTTTCCTATTTAGCGCGCTATCGTATTTTATACATTTTCGAAAGGTCCGCCGCGCGTCTATGCGCTTTCGAAAAATATTTTATAAGTATTTTCTCGGCGGCGAACGGACGTCGAGCGCGGTGCCGTAAATTGGTAATAATTCCGTTGATTACACAGTAATATAGTGGCCGAATATGGGTTAGTGGTGAGGAACACAGAGCGAGTGCGAGCGTTGACTTCTGTGATACAATCCTATGAAAAATGTTTGTGTTTGTGTTCGTTTTGTGTTTTGTTGGTTGATACTTGTGTCTAGTGCATTCCGATTGTGAAAGTGCACTCCGTAGAGTATTATTGTCATATAGTGCGTTGGATGCTGGAGCAGGCGCTGGACACGCCGCTGGTGCTCTCCACGATACAGCTGAAAGCTCGCTCGTAAGTACTGGTCAGAAAGACCATTCTAGAACGACCTCGCAGGGCTGCGGCCACCGGCTGACGGTGCATAAGGTCATTCGACAATTCAGTGACATTATCTTGGCAGACTCCTTTCCTAACATAACCTAAACAGTAGTCAGATGTTGACAATCAACCAACAAAACCATTGAAGTTTGAAATAAGAAACAGATAACTCTTTGACTTATGGTTTTAAAAAAAATACCAAGAAGTTTTTATGCCTTGTCCTTGAGTTCTCAAATATCATCACAGTGCATAGTTTTATTTTTATTTCACCCCAATTCTTATTGGAATCTTATAGGAATAATTTCACTTTGAAAAGTGTTGAAACTGTTACACTGATGACTGATATTTTATTTAATAAAGAGATCTAGATTATTTGTATAATTAACTATAGGCATATAACACAAAGATTTATGAATTGCAATAGACATACTTATGTAGGTACTCTCTATATTACACTTAAAAGTGCTTTGACTAGTGATAAAGGATAAAGTTATAAGCTATCTTAATGGAAAAAATAAATATTGAATATTCAATTAATGCCATAATCTATTCTACATTTTTAAACTTTTTTTTTAATGGTGTCCAAAAACATGTACTTGTAAAAATATATTTACACAGAACTATATTTATGAATGTTATTGACTAAAAAATTTAAAATTTGCATACATTACAATAATTACATTTTTTGTTTGAGTAGTTTTAGATCGGTAATAAATCAAAACAAACTTGTTTTTATAATTTATGTGTTTCATATATACTTTTGACTCGAATAGACAAAATATCTTACTATAAATATATTACTATTTCCCTTAAAGAACACATTTTAGATATGGGTTTTTAAGTTATTAATTCACACATTTTTCTTTGAGGCCAGTATTTACTGTTTGCTAGATAGCAAACAATGTGTTTTACATAGATTAGATTAAATTATGTTGTACAAATATTATCATTAATGATATTTCATCATCATCATCAATGAAGTATTCCATTTTGAACAATGTAAAGATACTATGAATTTCAGTCAAGTAGAAATGGTCTAGATTCTAGACCTATAGAGACCTAGAGTATAGAATTTGACTGTAATAATGTTTAACTTAAGAGAAATATACTTTTATTGAGTTGCCTATTAATAAACAATAGAGGTTTATTAGAAAACTATGTTAAAGTTGGTCTCTGATAGTCCTATTTAAAATAAACTTCATATTATTTTTTCTTCTCTTGTAACTCTATTTACATTTTTCTACCAGTTTATTATAATTCCATGGTAAATCTACAGCTGAGTCAGCAAAACTCTCATAATCTATACTTAGGTACTGATCTATGTATTATAAGATTTAATAGGAAAGTCCTGACTCTCCTATTAAATCTTATAATACTCTCTCTCTTTGTATTCAATGACTGTATGTCAAAGCTTAGTACCATAGAGAATACCTTATTTTTAACTATTGAAATTTCGAAAAGGGAACACCATCAATTATAAAATAAATTAAAGTTTTAATATTTGACAAACCTTGGGACCATAGAGCATACCTTAGTTTTAACTAAGTATTGAAATTTCGAAAAAGGAAAACCAGCAATTGAAAAATGAATACCTAATAGGTAAAATATATATTTCTAGTAAGTCAAAGAGTTTAATTGCTTAGGTATTTGCTTTTTATTAATATTCCAATTATTATTATCACATTATTAATACTATACTAATAGATGAAGAATGTGTTGATAAAAAAAAAAACAGTAAATCAAAATATGATATCACACACAATGGTGGATTAATATAATTATAGGCATTCAATTAAAATAGTTATATGAACATTTTATTTATGTAATTATTTTTACTTTATATACACATATATAAATATAATCTTTGTGTAACATATAAATTTATAACAAGTACATAATATTCATTAACATTTGGTTTTAGGTAATAAAATTTTGCCTGTTGCTTTTCTAATAAATTCGTAATAATAAATAAACCAACTTAGCCTAAATAATTGGATTGCCTTTTACAATTAGTCTCTACTTATTTTTGAATAAATGCCTACTTTACATAATTAACATTATAAAAAATACAAAGCATTTCTGATCTCTGATATTTTAAAAATAGCCTGTAATATGTAACACTAGTAATAAATTTAAATTAATGAAACCATCTTTTAACTTTGAAAAAATAATCCGGAATTATTTGATAACAAAATGAAATCCTAATATCGCATAAGCCTATTACAATAAATAAAAAAAGAATGAAATCGTGACAAACGACTAAGAATACCTTTAGCAGTTAGTCACGAATTCGTTTTTAAACGCCAACTGGATCGATTCGAATTTAATCAAATTAACTCGATAATCGATAGTATTAACACATCTGTTGGGTAAACAAAAGACTTTGTATTGATAAATCGAGTATTGAATAAGTACCCGCCTAAAACTTGACAAGAAAAAGTTTGTATACCATTTACTTTCGGAAAGTAGACTTTACCGCCAATACAGAGTTGAATGTTAGGACTGCCATGCCAGTTTATTTTTACATATTTTTTCTTCAAACTCGTATATTTAAACATCGAAAGGTTTTGCACGCGTGTATGTCGGTTATTGTCGTAAAACTTTTTATGTCAATTTTCATTGAATTCAATGCAGCCGTTTAGGCTTGAAAGTTTTACAGACGGATAGAGTTACTTTCCAATTTACAATATTAGTAAACGAACGAAAATTAACAATGATAAGTGAACACATTCCACACCATGGCCGTCTAACCTCAACCTAGGCAGAACCTATGCTGGTCCGGATGGCGTAAGAAAGCGGTTCCCGGATCCCGCCCGTCTCAGGCGCAGAGTGGCACACCGTGTAGTTTGTTTGTTTCGATTCCGACACACCACCCCGCTACAAACCCCGGTGGGGCGAAGCCCCGAGAGGCGTTCCACACGTAAAAAAAGGCAGAACCTATGCTATGGTAATCAAACTGCTAATAAACATACTAATATATTTCTAAATACAAGCATAATATAGATAAATCACAGGTAATTGAATAATTATTTTGCTAGCATTTAATAGCTTACCGCTGGACCTAAATACTTACACATAGAAAGGTAGTATTGGCCTGTTATATCACCCTGTCATAGTTATACCTTTACCAATTTGCTACGAGAATTTTCCTTTCTCGATATGTGAGATGTAGTTGCTGAATTTTCCACGAATTTTTATTATGAGAAGTGGACTTCTAAATATGTGGTTTTCAGCGTTCCGTTTTATGCAATGTTATCTTCCTTGCCTTTATTATTCCCAATATTATTTGATGTGTATTTGTGTGTGTTTGACTTCACGCTCAAACAGCGGGATCTGTTTTGATGAAATTTGGTATGGATTTATCTGAGTGAATTGACGCATGAGCTACTGTTTATCACGGAAGAAATAATTAGTCCCCGTGGCATGAGCAAGTGTTGCTTGCTTGTACTGGGCAGCTAATACAAAATATTTGAAGATTCCTTCGTCCTTTATTAGTGTCAACAGGATATTAGTATGCTAATTATCATATTACGGTATTTTTTTTGTGTGTCAAATATTTAATAAAATAAAAGGCGTCGTTAGGCCGTGTTACGGCCGTACATCCACGTCAAATGTTATTTTTATGATTATGTTAGGCTATAAATTGTGAAAAAATATTGCCTGTGGTAATTTTGGTACTATAGGTATATATATATATATATATTCGTAATCTCCNTTCATCACCATCGTTGACAGTTCACTCACCCCTAATCCGAAGGCGGCTGAAATGGGGCAGGGGAGCTCCGGAGCTTATTACGGCTCCCTCGAGCGGGGTGATCGAGACCCCTTTGGATCCTGACCACGAACCACCAGCCTCTCGCAGGCGCATTGACGCTCCCCTTTACGGAGGGACGACCGGCGGTTGAAACCTGCTGGTCAACCACAATGTCCGGCTCATTATGATGATCCGCGTGGATAGCGTCTTTAAGGAGCCAAGTTCCAAGAACTTAGCTTGCCCCCCACAAGGGCGAGATGAAAACAAGAGAGTCATTTCAGAATCACTTACAAAGAAAGTTTTGGCCTGATATAAAACGCTGGTCAGCCAGGTTGGTATATAGATGATTTCAAGTTGTCCTTATCCGTGCAGTGATATTGTACATCGTAGTTGGCCTCTTACGACACCCGAGGCTTGAATCCACCCATGAATGGGCCGTCTCGACCGAAATGATACCACGGCTTCTCAGAAAACCGGTGTGAAACAGCGGCTGCAATGTGTTCCACCGAGTGAGTGAGGATACCGGAGGCCAATACCCCATCTAACTCCCCATACCGCAAAGTCCGGTAACGCACTTGTGATGCCTCTGGAATTACGGGTGTCCATGGGTGGCGGTGATCGCTTACCATCAGACGATACTTCTGCTCGTTTGCCCCCTATTAAATTAGAAAAAAATACATTCAACTCTTAATCCGTCACCATGCGGAGATAGCTCTATTTACCAACGTACTACTCGTGCGCGATAACTTGAGACCCGCGTGGAATTCGTCACCCCTCCCCTCATACCCGCGCACCTACCCTATGACGCCCGCAGTGTTCACACACGCGAATTCCACGCGGGTCTCAAGTTATCGCGCACGAGTAGTATATCAACTAAAACGGACTTACTTGACGAAGACTTCAAAAAAGTAAGTAGTTAAGTCTATTTTCGTTTTTAATGACTAAAAATATACCTGCACAACGTGACGAAAGCCATTAGATGTAAAATTAAAAAAAAAATACATTAATATTTAAAATTTTGGTACGCTTTAATGTGCCACTTCTTGTTGTGGGTTTATCCCACTTTGAATAGTTTAATGTACGGTACAAAAAGTCGATGTAATTATGTTTAAAAAAGTATGCATGTTTAACAGAAGAAGTCTAAGAATATCCGCGTGTATCGCCACCCCACATAATAATACAGAGTACCACCCTTATTTCTTTTTTTTATATTTTTTTTATACAAGCTACCAAAATGACTCTGCCCTGCCTGATGAAAAGCATGAGCAGAATCCAAGAGTGGTGGTCGCCATCCTCAATGCGAAAAAGAACAATGCAGTGTGGTGACCCACACTATGGCGGCCTGGGGGGAAGGGGGATGGTGAGGGGGATAGGGGGCGTTGGATTGGGGTATGGGCCTCCGGTATCCTCACTCACTCGATGAAACACAGCGTAAGCGCTGTTTCACACCGGTTTTCTGTGAGGCCGTGGAATCACTCCGGTCGAGCCGGCCCATTCATGCCGAAGAGTGGCTCTCCCACGGTAATAATTAAATATTTATCCCGTAGGTGTAGAACCAACTAAGGGAGCTAACTGTGCCGGACAACACTACAAAGTGTAAGAAAACTAGATTCAAATCTATATATATACCAGGCCGTCTAGCCAGTATAGTATACTAGGTCAAAACCTTCTTTCTATGAAGACTTTGACTACACGGTTGGCCTAGTGGCTTCGGTTGGTCCGGTTGGCGTAAGAAAGCGGTTCCCGGATCCCTCCCGTCTCAGGCGCAGAGTGGCACACCGTGGTGGTTTAGTTTAGTCTGGCTGGTGTCAGTCAGGAGTCCCACACAAAGCGAACCCCCTGTACCCGCAGGGGGGGAGCGAAGTGCGTAAAGGCATTCCAACACGACAAAAAAAAAAAAATGTGGTTTCAGTGGTCGCCACGCCGCTTCCCTCTGCGCCAAGTGTTGTGGGTTCAAATCCTACATGGGACAACACTTTGTGTGATCCATAAATCGTTGTTCTAAGTCTGGGTGTGCTTTGTGTCCGTTTCATGTATGTTTGTAAAGATCCCCGTGACACAGGAATGTATATTCCTAATGCGGAAGTTGTCTTTTTAAAAAGAAAGAAAGAAAGTTTCATATTCATTTGTGGCCTTTGAAATGCTGTTGATGTGTGATGTGACGTTATGCTCACCAGTGAAGTGGATTCATATTTCAATAACTGACTGAGTATATTTTCACCGATTGCTGATAACCATGAATTATTGATCAATGCTGTGCCAAACCTACACTCGAGTAAAGAAGTAATATTTGTTTTGAATTGTGTTTTGATTTGTTAGGAGACACTGATAGATTAAAACCTCCTTGCTAAAGAAAGGCATACGTCTAGCTGTAGACTATTAAAGGCTGTCAAAAATGATGACATTGCATCCTTAACAGTGGTTAATCGATCTTTTTGACGCCAAAGATCGTCTCACCCTTTCATTAACACAGACTTTCAATCATACCATCGTTTTCAAAATATTTTAGCCTATAACTGGGTTTTGACTGCGATTTCTCCCTTGTGTGTTCGTTATCGCTGTAAACAAGCCTATGTAATACCTCAAGAATCAAAGCATCTCTACGCTAATTAACATTGAAATCTGTACAGCGGTTTAGCCGTGAAATAAACTTATGTATATACAGTATGGAAACTACTTTTTAAATAAAAATACAAAAAAAAATACATCTAGCACCCCACACATGTTTACGATGAAATGGTTTTATTTCTTTTATCAAATATACTAAATTATTCCATTTTTTTGTTCGACTATTCGCAAAAGCGTTATGAGTACTTTTTTTAGTTTTTGAACTGTACTTTATATTTAAGTTCATTTTAATAGCGGTAAAAATACCGTGAGCGATAAGACCGCCGATTGTTACGTCTGTATACAATTACATATATCTGTAACTCGTATGTTATGTGTCGTGTATATACAAGAGATATGTATAAATAACTTTATTTATACATATTTCTTGTATATACACGACACATACATAGCTACTTAGCTATTCTGCGGCTCCGCTCGTATGTTAGTATGCGCTATATGTCTTTCGTCAAGAATCAAATTACCTCAATGAAAGTATTTTCGTTTAGCTGAAAGATACTATTGTCGAATTTATTATCCTAGGTATGGAAAAATAAAAATGGCTGCTAAAACTGTGTTGCCATAAGCAAATACTGCTGTGTGTAGTCATCACCTTAAAGCTCTTCCAGCTGTTTACACCATCATCAACAACCCATAATAAATAAATAAATAAATAAATACGTTCAGACATTTTAACACACAACGCCATCTAGTCCCAAACTAAGCAAAGCTTGTACTATGGGTACTAGATAACTGATATTAATACTTATATACTTTTTTTGTAAATACATACATATTATACATAGAAAACACCCAAACTCCGAAACAAATATTTGCAGATCATACAAACATTTGGCCCGACTCAGGAATCGAACCCGAGACCTCTAGCACAGCAGTGGCATTCGCTACCACTGAGCCACAGAGACAGTCAATTATAAAATAATAATAATAAAAAAATAAATAAATAATAATGTCCCACTGCTGGGCTCGGGTCTCCTTTCAGGAGAGGGTTAAGGCCATACGTCCCCACGCTGGCCAAGTGCGGGTTGGGGACTGGCAAGAATACGTTGTGGCTACGTCATCTTACAGTTGGATGTTTTTAAGCCGCCCGAAGGCCTCCAACTAAGCTTCCCGACTGTTATCCTAAGATAACAACCGGGACCGACTGCTTAACGTGACCTCCGAATCCCGGAGACGCTCATGGTAACATCACCACCAGTCACCCATCTAGGTACTAACCGCGCCGTCGTTGCTTACCCTCGTTGATTGCTTGCAACTGGGCTATGAGCGCCTATGAGATGTTTACACAGGTCTTCATTAACGCAATCTAGAGAAGAGCATTCTCCTCCTAATCTCGTTGACTCTCGCTACCGTTGGCTGGTTGGCTAACAAAAAAATAAACAAGAACCAAGTCTCACTTTCTATTCGATTACGAAAAGGATTGCGGAACGAATCGAGAACGACATAGAAACGATATTTAATATAGTGGCTGGGATAGATTGTACTGGGTATAATCTTTTTCGTCATCCTACAATAAAAAATGTTTTTTGATAGTCTTGTGGACCCTTCTCTTATACCATGTAAAGGTATCTCCTTATTGTTATACGATGTTTTCTTTGTGTTGTTTTAATAACAGAACTCCCGCACTACAGTTATAGGAATATGTTCTGTGTTCAGATGAACTTTAAAAACACACATCCTACTAATTATTATAAACGAAAGTTTGTATGTGGATGGATGCTCTTTCACGAAAAAAGCTACTGAATGGATTTTAATAAAACTTTACTGTAATATAGCTTATACATTAGAGTAACACTATTATAAAGATAATATTCACACAATTGACTGCCTCGGTGGCTCAGTGGTAGCGTACGCGACTGCTGTCCATGAGGTCTGGGTTCGAATCCTGGGTCGGACCAAATGTTTGTATGATCTGCAAATATTCGTTTCGGAGTTTGGGTGTTTTCTATGTATAATATGTATGTATTTACAAAAAAAAAGTATTTATGTATTTATACAGTTGTCTAGTACCCATAATACAAACTCTGCTTAGTTTGGGACTAGATGACGTTGTGTTAGATGTCCGAAGAAGAAGAAATATTTAATATTTATTTATTTACTTAAATATTGCAGCTAGTTAATAATAATAAATAAATAAATATTTCAGACATCCAACACACAACGCCATCTAGTCCAAAACTCAGCAAAGCTTGTATTATAGGTACTAGACAACTGATATAAATACTTATACTTTTTTTCGTAAATACATACATATTATACATAGAAAACACCCAAACTTCAAACAAATATTTACAGCTCATACAAACATTTTGTCTGACCCGGGAATCGAACTCGAGACTTCAAGCACAGTCGTCGCATACGCTACCTCTGCACCACCGAGGCAGTCGAATTAAAGATGATGAATGATCATATTATACAATAAAAATGTTTGTATGGTAACGGATTTAGAATACAGAGACTCGCCACCTTTATTCATCCCTTAGGTGTCGTAAGAACTTATTGAGGGAGGAAACTGCACAGGACAACATTTTTTTTACGTGTGCAAACCCCCAGCAGCCCTCACCCCACCGGGGTTTGCGGCGGGACGGTGTGTCGGAATCGAACCGACTAAAACCACACGGTGTGCCACTCTGCGCCTGAGATGGGAGGGATCCGGGATATACTGCTATTGACATATCCGGACCCCTCCCAGACTTGAAACAAACCTTTTTTTTACCTGTGGAAGCCCCTTTGGGCCTTCACCCCACCGGGGCTTGCGGCGGGGCGGTGTGTCGGAATCGAACCGACTAAAACCACACGGTGTGCCACTCTGCGCCTGAGACGGGAGGAATCCGGGAACTGCTTTCTTACGCCGTCCGGACCCCTCCCAGAGACTTGAAACAAACTCTATACCAACCGATCTGACTAGCGTGATATTAGTACAAAAAGCTCCTTTTTAACGAGATGCCTATTGTTAGCTTCTTAGTTCGTTTAGCTAGTATTGTATAAATGATCCAAGTTCTATGAGTTAACATTATATAAAATTCGTGTCTTCTTTTTCAGCAGAGTAACAAGTGTAGTAATACGACAAAGATTGTAAATATTGTTTTGATCATGTGTGCTAAAGCATATATTACAAGGATGTGTCTTGACAATGTTTTTCATTAAATTAATGAACCCTGGTTGTACCCAACACTGTACAGCACTGAAGGAATCTATAAAAAAGAATATCACACAAGACTCTGAATAAGCCGAAACGATATAAAATTTGATTCTTAACAAGAACAGACGGGGTAACATGACCTTTAAACTATGTCTTATATAAACAACTGCATTCTAGGAACAATGTGTATTAGAAAGGGACGGTTAAATAACAGTTTTATCATGACAGACAGTGATGGAGAGATAAGGAATATGGTAACACGCTCCCCGCTGCTGTCTCGTTGAATGAGTCGGAGTTAAAATATTTTAATTAGGTTGTTAAACTCCGGTGTCTGTTAAAGGGTTAAGTTTAGTTGACTATTGTATTTGGCTGATAAATCTACACTAATATTATAAAGATGAAAAAATTGTGTGTTTGGTTGAAAGCGCTAATCTCACTTACTCTCACAGTACTGATCCGATTTGAAAGATTTATTCAGAGTTTGATAGGCCATTTACCGAGGAAGACTATAGACTGTATATCATCACGCTGCGATCAAAAGGAGCGGAGTTGCAATGAAAAATATTGCAAAAACGGGGCAAAATTATTAATTTTAGAGTTGCGTGCGCTTCGTAATGGGTTAAAACGGCACAAAAGTAATGTATAAAACTGACAGCATATGTCTTTTAAGATTGACTCACTATAATAACCATTTTTATGGTAAAAAATTGATCACGTTTTGTAACAATTTGCGGTTACGGGGTCATGTAGAATTACAAAGGTACATGCAACTGTACTAAACCGCTCATACACATACATGCCTGGGTACAGATAATCAAACCTGCGACCCATTGACGTTACAGTTGAATATTCTACCTCTGTGCCATCGTTGTGAACTAAGTGGTAAGTTTAAATATCCCCTTAGCATCTAAAAGGCTTCATGGATTTAAATAATGGGGTGTGTATTGATTTGTCCCTACGATTATTACAGGTTTTAAAACCCCCTGCGAAAGAAGAGGGTATTGTTTTAATGTTTGTACTTATGACGTCATATCTCCTAAACGGATGAATTGATTTTTATCAAAAGTTTTTTGGAGAGTGATTTTATCGAGGGCGTTCACATTTACAGTTGAAGGAGATCTTTTCAACCGCTTGTTGATCACCAGCTCTTCTCGAGACGAGCTGGTTTTCGAGCCTTCACAAAAATATATTTACTTTTATAGGTGATCAAAGTTACAGTAAAATTTTCTTCCTGCCAGCGTTGTATACAGCATGATAATACTTCCATTCTGAGGACAGGTAAATGTCCAGTAGGGAAGACTACCAGCAGTTGACGATGATTATGAAAGAAACTCAAAACAATATATTAAACTTTTTATCGCTATCGTATCTTTATACCCACACGAGCAAACCGTTAGTCCTGCGCCTGATCTCTCCCCGGTTGTATCTGATAGCCGGACTACCGGATTGTGAGAGTGAGAGAACAAAAAGTGCACCTGTGCACACATAAACCTCTCCTTGACAGATTGTTATATGGTTTGTTTTGAGTTCTCCTTCTCTTCGCAGTGATGTTGTCCTGTGTTCATTCTATAATTAAACTCACTTGCACTTATTGGAATAACCACCACTTAGTGTCTTAATTGAGTAGATGATTTTGAATTTGAACCGTTAGGGTAAACGGGATCTTGAGAAGAAACCGTATCTCACAGGCCAGGTGGAGTAATGACTTGCGCAAGACGGCTGGCAGGCAGCTGGATGCGGGAAGCCATGCATCGAACTCAGTGGCGTGCAATTGGAGAGGCCTATCTTCAGCAGTGGACTGCGATAGGCTGATGATGATGATAAATCAACTTTTACGCGAGCAAAGCCGCGGGCAACAGCTAGTATTTATTTATTTTTACACCTGACCGGTTTCTCCTAATGGTATGTGCAACAAGTTCCATCAAGTGGCGACAATCAAGAGTTTAAATTACATTGTCCTGCGCAGATAGCTTCCTTATTCGTCTTTTACGACACCCAAGGGTCAGTAGGGGTGGTGGCCATCAGGTTCAATAAGTCACCAGACGAAGTACACACTTATACACTACTCTGCCGCAACACAGTTTTAAACTACTGCGGAGGGTAGATTTCGCTAATTAATGTAACCTTATACCATAAACGTACATTTCTTTAAATATCGATTTGTATCTATGCTGACGGTGTGTGCTAGCATAGTGGTTACACTTTTCGCTGTAAATATTCAGCACCAACAAATTGAGATACTGGATAAACCATGTATTTTAATATTTTTGTTTGGTAAGTAAATTCTTTCAATCTTTGATATGTAAACGGTTATATCACTATGTGTATTAGAAGTGTAGAACGGTGTAGGTATACATTGTGTACACGTTAAGACTGGTCTCTTAAAATTTGTCAGTTTGTTAACATTTTATATTGGTCAATATCATCATCAGCCTATCGCAGTCCACTGCTGGACATAGGCCTCTCCAATTTCACGCCACTTAGTTCGATCTATGGCTTCTCGCATCCAGCTCCTGCCAGCCGTCTTGCGCAAATCATCGCTCCACCTGGCTTCTGGACCACCTGGACGTCCTACACTACGTTTACCGAGACGCGGTCTCCAGTCAAGAACTCGTTTACCCCAACGGTTATCGGTTCTTCGGCAAATGTGGCCAGCCCACTGCCACTTCAGCTTGCTAATCCTGTGGGCTACGTCGATGACCCTGGTTATTTGTCGGATCACCTCGTTTCTAATGCGATCCCTTAGAGAAACACCGAGCATATACCTCTCCATTGCACGCTGAGCGACTTTGAACTTATGGACCAGTCGAACCGTCAGTGTCCACGTTTCGGCTCCGTATGTCATTACGGGTAGGACGCACGCATTAAAGACTTTCGTCTTTAGGCACTGTGGGATCGACGATGAGAAGACCCGACGAAGTTTCCCAAACGCTGCCCATTATGTATTATATATATATTGGTCAATAAACTATATTTTATTATATTATTATTTATTTATGTCTACTGCGTAGTTAGCTGGTCTTCGTTGCAGCCTTGACTGAAATCGGCTAGGAGTGCATCATCATATAGATAAAAATATAATAATAATAGCCTATTATTCCTAAACATAGGGTGAAAAGAGGTCCCTAAGTTCGGTGTGCCTTTTGGTATAACAACCAGAATGGTCCCACTGTCTGCTTCAAGTCGTCTTCCCTTCTCATGACTTGACGACCCCTACCCCTTATGCCGTTTCTTGGTTGCCAAAGGGTAACTTGCTTGTTAATGGGGTGGCGTAGCAAATGTCCAGACCATCACCATTTTTGGACGTCTATAAAAATATAATATATTCATAAAAAACTGCCTCTGTGGCGCAGCTCTTGAAGTATCGGGCTCGAACCATATGTTTGTATGATCTACAAATATTTGATTTTTATTTTTATGGAATAGGGGGCAAACGAGCTGACGAATCGCCTGATGGCAAGCGATTACCGCCGCCCATGGACACCCGTAACACCAGAAGCGTCACAAGTGCGTTGCCGGCTTTGGGGGATGGGGAGGGGGATGTGGGGAAGGGTTAGATTATGGGTCAACGGTATTCTCACTCACTCGGTGAAACACAGCGCAGGCGCTGTTTCACACCGGTTTTCTGTGAGTCCGTGATATCATTCCGGTCGAGCCGGCCCATGTATGCCGGAGCGTGGCTCTCCCACAGCAATAATTTGTTTCGAAGTTAGGGTGTTTTCTATGTACAATGTGGATGTATTTACAAAAAAAATAATGTATTTATATCAGTTGTCTAGTACATATAATACAAACTCTGTTTTGCTTGGGACTAGATGGCGTTGAGTGTTAGATATCCGAAATAACGTGACACTTTAGACGTACTCAAGTACGGAGGGACGGGAATTGCTATAATCGGTCATCGACATGCCTGATCCCTAATATACGATAGTAAAAATAAGTTAATCTTAGGTGCTTAAATAGATTGGATGACATCGTTGATTCGTCGAATGGTACAATGACACGTCATATGTTTTATTTAACCGATTTCACAAAATGCAGACAATTATGTCTCCATTTGATTGGTATTTTTAATGTTTCGTTTAAATTCCGTTTATCATTTACCATGTGTGTATTAATATAGAAAATACTTTTTTATTTGAAAGGTGTACTTCCTATTTTGTCCCGTTCAAGAAAGTAATTTTACCGTTATAATAATATTCTATCACATTAACTCAAGCTAACTAGTCCCAAATTAAGTAGAGGGTAAGTAGAACTGTGGGTACTAAAAAACTATAATAAATACATATCTACTAATATTGTTTTTTCTGTAAAACATACACATTATACATAGAAAACAAACTCCGAAACAAATATTTGCAGATCATACACAGTTTTTTGTCCGGCCCGGTTATCAAATCCGTGACCTCAACTCAAAAACAGCAGTCCCATTCACTTCAGCTGATGATAAATTATTATACTGATACAATGTGATGGTTACTGAGTGCAAGCATTTACTTGTCCACCCCGTGGTTTCATTATCATCATCAACATCAGCTTCAGCGCCAACTATCCCGATCTTGGACAGTCCTCATCACACTTTCATTTTGCTCTTTATTACTGACTATTGTTGAAAACTGCCTTGAAATCACTTGGAGTAGTTTAATAGATCTAAGCGAACAGACAGCAGAAGCGTACTCATTTTATACTATGTAAAGATGTATTTCCAAGAAAAGAGTGTCACGATTTGAGGGTTCATGTACTCCATACTTAACTCCTAAATGTCTAAACAGATTTAGATCGAACAATGTCTATAATACGAGGAGAGCAAGCCGCCAGTACCTGTTGTCATATACGAGTACATATATGGCAATCGTTATTGGAAAGTCAGAGCCCTCATATATACTAACAACTAGTTCAATCTTCGAATTCAGCTAACTCTCAGGGTTGCTAAGCTCCGATACCAGTCACTCCGTTCAAGAACTGATATCAGGTAAAACCAGTTGAAATAATATATATAATAGTCAACCCCAAATAATTTTGGGAATAATAAAGGCTAAGAATGTGTATGATAATTATATAAAATTATGAGGCCAGTACGTTATATTTGTACTGCTATGTACTCTGTGGTCATATCAAATACATTCGTATTATCTACTTACGTAAATGCTTTGGATTTGTAAATATTATATCACAAGTACACAACCGTTTGTAATTCTTTAAAATGGAGATGTTAGAGTGTGAGTTTCGCCGAGTACCGAATATTACTCGGTAGAAACCATGTTTATAAACCCGAAAAACTTGATTGAGTTTTTTTTCTACTTCTAACGTAGATTCGTGATGTCGGTTATTGCGCTAAATTGCCTATATCCTTCCTTAAGAATCATAGCATCTACATGCCACATTTCGTTGTAACCAGTGCTGCGGTTAAGCCGTGAAAGCGTAAAAGAAAGACGAACAAAATTACTTTAGAATTAAAAATATTATTGACGAATGGATCATAGACAACTCCTGCACTTGACATGACTGATTTTAGACTTATATATGAACCGGACACAAAGAACACTCAGACAAAAAAGTCTGCATCATACAAACAATTTCCCATGTGGGATTTGAACCCACTACGAAACTCATTTTCTTCTCGGGATTCGAGTACCGAGATATCAGTGAATACCTTACTATCTCTATTACATGTCAACCATGAATATCCCACTATTTACTACCCAAGAGGCAAAATAACATTAGGTCAGGCTCTACATTTGCTGAGGTGGACGAACCGTCTCGCAAAATCACTGACAATGTAAGTCTATAGATATTGATGTCTATTTAATATTAATACTGGTGGTCGCCCAGTGGCCGAAATTTAACCGGAATTCATTTATCTATAGTCTATTGAAATAATTAACAATGTAGTGTCTGTTTATACTAAATGGGTATGAACATATATACGATATTTAAATAAAAAAAATGTTTTTTTTTAATTATGTCTGGTGAGTCTGTTGGTTCCGGCTAATCTCTGGCTGGACCAATTTGACAGGAATTTCACTGACAGATGGCTGATGATGACTTAGGCTGCTTCTATTTGCACTGGTTACGCCCTACGGCGCTACCCGAGGGTAACACCACAGCTCAGCTAGTTTATCTAAAATATATAAATAAAAAATGATCACCGAATTTATGTACTTCCGTGCATAACTTCTGATCGACTGCACCAAATTAGATAGATAGATAGATAGAAAACTCTTTATACACCGTAATACAGATATAAAAAAAGTACAGAAAATGACAAATGTATAATGTACAAAGGGCGGCCTTATTGCCGAAAGCAATCTCTTCCAGGCAACCTTAGCAATCTCTTCCAGGCAACCTTAGCAATCTCTTCCAGGCAATCATTTATTTATGTTTCTTACTGTCAGGACTTGGTTTGCATAGAAAAAACCGGAAATATATGATATTATCTTAGTCCGCAACTATACACTAGAGGTAGGAGGCTGGGACTAAACTTTGTAACCCCTTTTTACAAAAATAATGCGAACGGAGGAATACGAAATTGGTCACCCAGTCAAATTATAAAGAATAATTTTTTATATTAAACTAGGTGACCCGGCAAACTTCGTAACGCTATTACATTTTTGGGAATATTTTCTAAATTCCCAAAAGATGTTTTAATATTAATGCCCATCAATACTAAAATATTTTTTTCGGTAATTTTCTAGTTTTGTAAAAAGGGGTACAAAGTTAAGTAGCCTTGTTTGAAACCTTCGTAGAGACATACAAGTTGTCTTTCTCTTTCTAATACCATTTAACGACCAATTCAGAAAATATATTATCTATCAAATTCTCGTGTCGCGGTGTTTTTTACCAAATTCCTTTGAAACGGCTGGACAGATTTTTATAAAATTTTGTGGGCCTATCGGGTAAGTCTGAGAATCGGGCAACATCTATTTTTCATACCTCTAAATTAGGGTGACCCATCCCTAAATCAATTTTAATCGGCCGATAGTTTAATCGGGCCTTTAATCAGTATGAACATGTACAGCTGTGCGCACACTTGATATCTTGATTTTGACTTCGTGGCACTTGGATTTGGTATCGGCCGACAAATAAGCTAAAAGCCAACCCGGTCAAACTATAGGCCGACTAGAAAGTTTTTAATCTGAGGGACTCTTGAGTATCATGTCCAAGTTTATGAAATGTACATTATAAGCCTATCTCAGTCCACAGCAGGACGCAGACCTCTACTTAAAAGAAGTTTTGGTGTATTTTGCTCCCCTAGTCGGTCCGTAATACACGTACGGGATTGATAGGGGTGATTACACGATATTTTAAAAGAATTTTGGAGTCTATATAGGCGGAGTACACACGATTTAGTCCGACATATAACATGTGCGCAATGTATGACTGTATTCTAATTGAGATAAAAAAACATTGTTTTAATGATAACAACGCTGAGGTCATTCAAATTTATTGTTGGTATTGTCAAAAGGATGATTAGGTGTTCAGTTTGGATATTTTATTTTATACTGCTGCGATAACGAATAAGGGTACCGTGGTATATGAGTCGTATGACTCGTGGTTGGTCTACGATCGTGTATTTGTTTGTTTGAAGTTAATATGTACTTGACTGCTTGGTTGGCCTAGTGTTTTAAGCGGTCGTAAGAAAGCGGTTACCGGATCCCTCCCGTCTCAGGCACAGAGTGGCACACCGTGTGGTTTTAGTCGGTGCGATTCCGACACACCGCCCCGCCGTAAACCCGGGTGAGGTGAAGGCCCGAGGGGGCTTCCACACGTAAAAAAAATGCTTTAAGCGGTCGCCACGCCGCTTTCTTCTGCGCCTATAGTGTGGTGAGCTCAAATCCCACATGGGTCAACACTTTGTGTTATACAAAATTTGTTGTTCTGAGGCTAGGTGTTCTTTGATTCCGTTTCATGTATGTTTGTAAAGTTCCCGCGACATGGATGTGTATTCATAATGCGGGAGTCATCATAAAAATGCAAAAATTATTTTTCGAAAATTTTTATAAAAATACACTTGCTGGCCTTGGAGGGCACCGTTTTAGAGTGTTTGACGTACACCCACGAATGCAACGTTGCGGTTTTCGGTTAACCTGGAACTCGCTACCAGTGTACGTGTTTCACTCCCACTATGGTTCTGGGTCTTTATACGGGGCGTGAAAAGCATCTCACTAAGCTGACATAATGTCAGTCATCGTACTGCATTGTCCTTGTTCGCATCGAGTGATGACTAGCATTCTTAGTTTCTATTCATGCTTTCCGTCAGCCTAAGTAGAGGTAATCTTGATAGTTAAACCCAAAAAAAAATATTTGATATAAAGTCATCGGCCTGACTGACTGGTTAATCAACGCAGAGCCTAAAACGCTGAAATTTTGGCAACTGATGCTTAAATATTTTAAACACCAACTAAATACAGTTTTTCGGCAATTTCACCACTCAAGGGTAAAGTATGTCAACAAAACTTGAACGGAAATTCGTAATTTTCCAAGTTTGTAACATGAAATGACTAATAAACACGCAAGCAAACCGCGGCCAATAGCTAGTATGCTTTTAAAATAGAAAAAAAATGTGTAAAAATTCTTCTAAAACTGATAACCTATCTACATTTCGGTTTGAATCTATTTTAGTAAGTCTAAATTGTGAGAGGCGGTCCAAGGTCTTTTTACAAGGCGACAACGTGAATCTATGCAATTACTGCATTATATTTGTCGAACACTTAACTACCACTTAACTATAAGATAGCGTTTAGACGAATTCTGACACTCTGTTAACTTTCGGAGAGGCAGAGAACCAGAAAAATGCTGAAGTATAAGTGGGCCGTTCATGTCTTCAGACGAACGGGTGGCCGCTGGAGAAATTTGGTGGATTAGAGGGTGCGATTAGACTAAAATGGTGCAAAAAATCCTCTTTTAAACTTAATTAAAATAGAGGAATAAGTACAAGCGAGTTTGATTCTAGAATGTTCTGAGTTTTGTAGTTTTGATTTGGTTTTTTTTGTATAAATGAGGCTACAACAGTCACTGATGGAAAGCATGAGCGTTTGATCATGGTAAGTGCAGCATGGTGTCTCAGTATATGGCGGCCTAATTAGATGCTTCTACGTCATTGGTTATGTCGGACTCGGATACACTAAACTCGCACTTTGTTGGGTATTAGTGTCCGGGGAATCAGGTGTACTCTAGAAAGGCGTTCTCATAGTTGACCCCTCCTGGGTGGAAGACTCAGCGTGCGTATTTGAATAAATCCACCGATCCCACGAGCTGATGGAAAGCAACGCAGTATAAAAATACTTCTTCCTCGACTACATTCTGAATCGATAATGTTAGATTGTCAGTTTACAAAACATTATCATAGGATGTTTTAATGTACACGAATGTTGAACGCAATCGAAAGCAAACATTTGATGTCTGAAAAGGAAATGGCACTCGAATTTTTAGGTTTTTGGAATATTAATATTATAAAGCTGAAGAGTTTGTTTGATTGAACGAGCTAATCTCGGAAACAACTGGTTCAAATTGGAAACCTTTCTTAGTGTTGTATAGCCCATTGATCGAGGAAGGTACAGATAACAAGCTTCGAGAGTACCCTATGTCCTTCCTAAAAAACCAAAGTACTTGTACGTTAAATTTCGTTGAAATCGGTACAGCGGCTTAGTCGTGAAAGCATAGCAGACAGAGTTACTTTCAAATTTATAATGTTTAGCATGAGTTTGGCCCCAGCTATGTTTGTTGACTCCCTGAGTACTTCACCCCACCAATGGGCCAATGCTGGTTCTCACTCATGAATATTAATTAACATAGAAAACGATCCCATCATTCATTATATGCGTGTAAATGTGCGTACGTAAGTTAATTTAATAGTTAATTAATGATGCATTTTTTTATTGTATAAGGCGCTCATAGCCCAGTTGCACTCGGTGATCAGAAACAATCACCGAGGGTAAGCAACGACAACAACCATAACCCTCTCCTGAGAGGAGACCCGGGCCCAGCAGTGGGACATTATGGGTTGTTGATTGATTGATTGATTGTATAAGGTACAAACGAGCAGACGTATCGCCTGATGGTAAGCGATTACCGTCGCCCATGGACACCCGTAACACCAGAGGTGTCACAAGTGCGTTGTCGGCCTTTGGGGGATGGGGAGGGGATAGGAGGGGTTGGATTGGGGTATGGGCCTCCGCATTTATTATTTTGATGTTTCGTGGCAGTGATCATGGTCAAATATTTTTTCTATGAGAGATTATAGTGTAAAAGAAAGTAGCTATATGTGTACAATTGTTGAGCACGTGTTTTTATTTTGTTCTGAATGATCCTTTGATCCCGTGGCATTATCTGTATAAAAAAATATAAATTAAGTATCTGTTTGCAGTTCCAGAGTTGCAGCTTTACTTTAAATGCATTTAAAAGTATTTAACGTACTTGCATAAAAAAAATCATTTTTTAAAATTTTGTTTGACTGTCTGTTCCGGCTCTGGAATAGCTGGAACCGATTTTGATGGAGCCTATGATATAAGGAGTAACTTAGGCTTTTTAGACTAAGATCTACCCTGTGGTGTTATATTCAATTGATTTGTGCGAAATTTCATGCAAAGCCGAGTGCGAGTGAGCCTTCACGCACGGTGAAAACAAACTAACACCCACACATCAAACTTACATAATTATAAAAAAAAACATTCAATCAGTACATGGAAAAGGCGAATAACCTTCTAAAAAATCAGCTTTCAACAAGCTAAGTAACCCA
Organism: Hyphantria cunea; assembly: GCA_003709505.1. Lineage (NCBI taxonomy): Eukaryota > Metazoa > Arthropoda > Insecta > Lepidoptera > Erebidae > Hyphantria > Hyphantria cunea. The sequence continues at coordinate 122,030 of PKRV01000581.1, forward strand.
TGAGGTTATCTACAAAGCTTTATCTTTCCAAAAAAATATATAATAAGTTTTACTTAGAATACAAGACATGACCGTGCGCAAGCGCAGACAACGCTACGCGCTCGCGCACGCTAAACAAGTTTGAGTCACGTTTTGACCACGTGAGTCTAAAAATAGACACAGTATGGCTGTTCCGTTAAGTCCATTAAGTTACAGAAATAACTTGGACATTCGTGTATGGTAATTGGGCATATATATCGAGATATTTATTGTGTTGTGCAAATTTTTAGACCACGGAAATTTTTAATGATGAACAAATAATAATAATAGCAGGTCTTTTTTTTTTATTTTTATTCAAAATTTGAATTAAAATTAGAGAAGTACAATTGGCGGCCTCGTCGCCCGGAGGCATTCTCTTACAGGCAACCATGTGATGGAGAGAAAACATGATAAGGCGAAAGTGTAGGGTAGAGTCTGGTGTAGAACTAGATGTTACTTCAGCCATCCACTGCTGAACCAAGGCCTCCCCCAAAGAGCGCCTACCATCCCGGTCCTGGACAGTCCGCATCCATCCACCGCCAGCCACAACTTTATTGTAGAACTAGATAAGACGAATAAATTAAAAAAGTAAAGATTATCCATATAGATAGTGTAGACTATTAAATAAATACATATGAGATAAATATACTTATAGTAAAGTACATACTGTATTACCATACAAAAATCTATTCTAGAATTTAACTCACTTGAACTTATTCTATTATTTTTATTGACTTTAATCCTGAACGGTTTCGCACTATGGCATTATCATGGGGCGAAATCGGTCAGGTTTAAAGCCAATAAAAATAGTGGAACGAGTCACGAGTGGGTTTAATTCTAGAAAGTATTTCAACAAGTTCCATCAAGTGCCGACAATCTAGAGTATAAATTACAGAAAAAAAGCTAATTTTGTTTCAGAAAATAGAGGATTCTAGACGATTTGAATAAAGTTTTTTGCGACCTTACACTTTGTTAGTCCAGCTGGTTGAATACGAAAACTGATACGAGAAGTAGATAAAAAACATCTATGAAGTGTTTTGTGTACCGTGTCAAAATGTAAGCTCAATATTTGCGGATTTTTTTTTTATTTTTGAAGCGTGTAAAAAAACAACTTAACATTTTATAGCTATAAATAAGTTTCTAGAAGATTTTAAGTACGTGGAGTACTACTACAAATAAAAATCCTTAAAATGCACCACAACCATGGTGTTATTCAAGTGTATTACACACCTGCTGTATCCTGCTTAACTGTAGCATATGGTGGTTTCATTTATATCAGCAACTAGCTGACCCCCGAAGCCTTATCTGAGTCTCCTATTCGACTGCCTCGGTAGAGTAGCGGTAGTGTTGGCGACTGCTGTGCTTGAGGTCTCGTGTTCGATTCGGGTCCGGGCCAAATTTTTTACGATCTGCAAATATTTGTTTTGTAGTTTAGGTGTTTTCTGTAAAAGTATATATGTATTTTATATTAGTGGTCTAGTACCCATAACACAAGCTCTGCTTAGCTTGGGACTAGATGGATATTTAAAATTTTTGAAACGTGCAATAAAACAAATTAACATTTTTATTAATATAGAAGTTTCTAGAACATTTTAAGTAATCTGTTTTTTTTCTGTTTTCAAGTTTATTACATACCTGCTGTACCCTGCCATTTTTCGCTATGGCATGCCGTGGTCAAATCGATAACAAATTAAAAAAAAACTTATCCTATTAATATAATAATATTATTGGTTGCTTCGCTGGTACTGTGGCAGCGTACGCGACTGCTGTGTACATAAGGTCTCGGGTTCGTTTCTCGGAGCATACCAAATGTTTTTTTTTGGCGTTGTGTGTTTGATATCTCAGAATATTTATTTATTTATGTCATTTGGCCATGGTATCACGCCTTTACAGATAGATTAATTTCGATATGTCTTTTATTATCGTGTTTGTCATTGACAGGAGAAGGTTCTTATGAAAGAAAAAAAAAAGTGAAAGTTGCGCTGAGTAATATAAAAATTTGCAAAATTTCAATCGGTGTTCTTGAGTTTGTGAAGCGTGTACAAATCAACTAAACGTTTTATTTATACATATACGTAGAAGATTCAGAACAATTTTATTCTGGGTTTTACCCATCCTACCACGGTTTTATGTATAATATTGTGATGGCATTGAGAAAAACGTCTATTGAAGCGGCTGTACATTCATGGTGTCCAAAGAACTATATACAGAAGTATTCGATGCGTGCAATATATGCAGATTTGCTGTAGCACTATGGGTAAACGATCAAAGCTCCTAAGATTGGGATGTTTTGTCATAGTGAGCTATGTTTCTGCACATTTTGCTCGGATGTAAAGCTATTTCTTCTTTGTTTTATACCGAGTGAGAGGGAACCGGAATCCGAATACACTCCTCCCCTTAATTCTTAAATGGTAGGGATAAGTGGAGGGAGGTCACTCAAACACAGCAACGTGTTTCTCGAGTTGTGGGTGATACGTATGTTCTTTTGCGACCTGTATGAAGAAGATTCAATATATAATAAACTAGCATTTGCCCGCGGCTCCGCTTGCGTATGTATCATTACTATAAAGTCTTCCGATGCCCTTCCCCAAGAATTAAACCATATCCATGCCAATTTCATTCCAATAGGTGTAGCAGTTTAACCGTGAAAGCATATCATACAGAGTTACTGTCGAATTTGTAATATTAGTATAGATACCCTTTACCGATTGTAAAACATAAATTTCGTCATAATCAAGGTTGAAAGTTGTTTAACAAATGCTGTATGTGAGCACAGCGAGGACGCCATTATTTAAAAAGTTATTGAAAACCTTAAACTATGAGAATGATATTCGGGAGGCTTCGATAGCAAGGCTATTAGCACTTCGCTGGTACAAATTAATTTCACGTTTCTAATTATTTTGACATCTTAATACAGACGCTGCGCAGGCGTCGATTTCACAACGTTCACGGTTTTTTCAGTTGGTTTCTAAAATCAAATAAATCGGTTTTGAATGAGACTTATTGTAACTTATTTTCGGGCTTATTACCTGACTATGAAAGTAGGAGTTTTATGTTTTTAGTGTATGTATGTATGTATTGCGAAACATATATAACTAAAATGTTTTATTTCAAAGACGAGAGAATTTCATAAAGGGGACACATTTTGAGGCGGTCGGTTCTTTTTTAATAATATTATTTATTTTTAATAAATAACACCCACTTCAATGCCCCCACGTCCTTTTGTTACACTGTATTGAACTTTATTTCATAATATGTTAATTTTCTACCCTTACCGCCGGTTCTTTGTCTACAAAGGGCAATAGATCTATCAGAAATGCTCTCTAAACAAGAGAAAGGTTTCTTCAAATATATTAATTTTTGACGTTCTAAAGTTATTGACATAGATAAAAATAGCATTATGGCACGGATATGCAAAATATCTTTAGGCCACCTGGTCCCGATTGTAAACCAGCGTCAGACGCTTTATCTGACACGATGCTGAAATGGGTCCATTATTGTTCATTTTTCAAAATTGATATAATTACCTTGTGGACATGTATGGGTGTCTCCACTGTGGAGGAACGCGTCATATATCCCTCCAACACGAACGGAGGATCCTCAGGCAAGGTGATCATGCCTGGCGGGCAACTGCCCCACGTTTGATGTTGGAAAGTTGTGTATATTTAAAAATAAAATATTAATCAGTCACTCCTTCATAGCTAACACCTCACCAAACCTTCACTCAAATTGGATAATGCCCTCGTTTTACTCTGTTGATTAATTGAAAAGCTTCTTTAGAGCTTTCAGCATAAATACGGTCATTTTGTTTGTTAAAATATTGGTCAGTTGTAAAAAAATTATCATCCCTAAACAACGTTTTTTTGTGACCTCCCTTCATGTACCGCTTAAGTTGTTGTTTTGATTTAACCACCTTATTCTTTATTAAATAATAATTTAAGAAATGACCAGCGTCTCTTACAGGCTGCAAGTCCTAAAGTCATCTTTTAAATTACGCGATATGATTCTATGTGCTATCTTCATTTCCCGAGATAAAATCTTTTTCTTTCGGACAGAATTTCTTCGCATTCTCTCCCTTACAGCTTTGATCGACTTTTTCGTACGATAACTAACTGGATCACCAGTTTCTTTTGCCACAAACAGAGGAGGTTTCATTGTACCTATCAATAGCCCGGTACGCAAACATTTGACTAATATCAAGTCGGTAGAGGATTTTAAAAATTATAAAATATTTGTCTACATACCTACATTATTTTCGGTTTCGATTCGATTCTCTTTATCACCGCACTCATTAATAATAATAACACACAGTCAGCAAACGGCTGAAGCGCCCAACTTAGGAGCTTATTACGGCTCCCTCGAGCGGGGCGATAGCAAACCCTTTGGACTCCGACCACGAACCGTCACCCTCTCGCAGTCGTATCGCCAGTCCCCTCTTCGGAGGAACGACCAGCAGTTGAGCCTCAAGAGTGGCTTACTCTAATGACCGGCTCATAGTGATGCGTGGACAGCAACTTCAAGGAGCTCAGCGCTCCAAGAAGTTTCCCGACCCCCTACAAAGGCAAGAAGAACACAAGTAGATAATCTAACACACAACGCCATCATGTCCCAAGCTAAGCAGAGCTTGTGTTAAGGGTACTAGACAACGGATATAACTACATTTAAAGTTTCCTTTTTTAAAATATATACATATAATATTATACATAGAAAACACCCAAACTCTGAACCATACATTTGCAGATCATACAAACGTTTGCTCTGACCTGGGAATCAAACCCCAGACCTCAAGAACAGCAGGCAGTCATTATCTAAATCAAATCTTCTTCTGGAAATCGGATCTCAAAGGTTCGCCATAGCCTCGGGTTTTGTGTCTGTAGACCCCGTCAGAAAGTGGCCTGACATAATGAAGCTTTTACAGCTGCGAGACAGTTTCTATATTATTATTTTTATTGTTTTATATTACTTTCCCCAGACTCATTTCATTGAAGCTGTAAATTTTATATACAGTTTGTCTAGCAGTGTTTTTACCACTGTTTTACCCAAGTAATGCGATCCCAAAAGGAAATGTAATATTTAGTTTTGGCAGTCTTATGCATGTTCCAGCGCAGCGCCTACTGTTTCGCCTTGACAGGCCGCGACCCCAACTTTCTCCTTTACTTGCTGTATATAACTTATTCTAGGCCTTTCTCGTTTTTTCTTGCCTTCTATCTCTCCTTCCAGTATTGGATCCATTGGATTTCCAGTATAAAGTGGACAACCATTTTGCCTTTTCTGTTGTCAATAGTTTCTGGTGGCAGACTAACTCATCATCTTCTTTAGCCTTTATTATTCCCAAGATTTAGGATCGGCTACTAGTTCAACCGGTTTTAGCTGAATATCAGTTTTTACAAGAAGTGACAGGCATTGGACCTCCGTAACCCTGAGGGTGTGCTGAATTCGAAGGTTGAACTAGTTGTCAGTATATTTGAGGGCACTGACTTCCCAATAAAGATTGTCATAGATGTTCATGACAACCAGGACCAACGGTTTAATGGAAAAGGCTAATTAAATTTGATTAATTGTTTTACTTAGTCGGGTTATAGTTTTTTTTGTTAAATGTTATTTAAGCTCATGAAATGTTTAACATCATTCGTGACTGCTACTCGTCATACTAGTCACTTTCATATCCATCATATGTGTGCAATTGAGATAATATCACGCCACGCAGTAACGCATCTTGCAATATTTTCATAGACTAGACAGATGGGGATCGTAACCTCTTTTTGAAAGAAAAACTAGCCTTGTTTTACTTTTTTGACCATCTAAGTGCGAAGACTTCAAGTGGAATACGTGTGGTGAGGAACTAAACAGACACCACCCTCATTCATCCCGTGGAGATCGTAAGAGGCGATTAAGGGAGCAAACTAGGCAAGACAAACCCTTTTTTTACGTGTGGAAACTCCCTCAGTTCTTTACCCCACCGGGGTTTGCGGCGGGGCGGTGTGTCGGAATTGAACTAACTAAAAAGACACGGTGTGCCACTCTGCGCCTAAGACGGGAGGGAACCGGGAACCGCTTTCTTACGACAACCGGACCCCTCCCAGAGAGATAAACCCTGTACCGATCCGTCTCGGCGTGGAGGCCAAAAATTCCTTTTTTAGAGAGAGGCTTTTATCCAGCAGTGGTCTGATAAAGGCGGGTAACATGAAGAATGTGTTTGTGTCTTTGAAAGTTCTAGTCTCAGGACCTACTGGTTTGAATCAAAGCAAGCCTTAAGATTTGTTAGTTTTAAGAAAGCCACAGCTTATATAACATCGCGCTACTACCTACAGTACCCTATCATAGTAAGATTTATTCACTAAAACCTTTTATAGTTACAAATTAGTATCCTATTTAGGTTTTTCTGGGTTCTGTTTGTACCCTAACGGTTAGTAATGCTTCAACTAGTCCGGAAGTCTTCACCGTTTGCCACCTTAACACTAGAAAATCCAATCACTTCCTGCCTTTCAAATTTATTAAAAACACAATCTAAACACAATTTTTGTTTCAACACCTCTCGGTTCAAAGAAACGACTGTCAGACTCATCATTTTGTATTTCCGAGAATTGGTTACGTAAACTGACAAAAAGGGATGACTTGCTAATGTGGCTTTAAGTTATATACAAGTGTTCGTTGGTTTGTAGGTTTGTTGTTATTATAAATCTATGCTTATATTAAAAATCTCAAGGGTATTGTTCCTTTGTCTGTTTGGTTGAGCGTGCTTATTTCAGGAAATACTTTCTTCTTAATTCGAAAGATTATTTTAGTGTTGTTATACAACACTAAAATAATCTTTATATTATGAGTTATAACTCGGTTATCGAGGAAGGCTTTATACGACCAAAATGAGCTGAATATTATGAAAACAAGTTGGCAAAACCAGGTAGAAATTCTTCTTCTTACTAGCTTCTACTGCATAAAGATTAAAGTTACCCACAAATAATGTTAGAGAGAAAGTGTCAAGTAAATCATAGATACTGGCATCGGACGAATTCTCTATGTGGAGCATATGCCATGGAACAATAAATAAATTGTTGTCCATTAAAACAATGCGTTCAAAATTAAAGTTCGATAACCTTTTATCATCAATTCGGCCAGTGTAATCTCAGAGCTGTTTCAAATATACGTACCATGTTTTTTTTTCCTGTTATAGGGGGGGCAAACGAGCCGACGTATCGCCTGATGGTAAACGATTACCGCCGCCCATGGACACCCGCAACACCAGGGGCGTCATAAGTGCGTTGTCGCCCTTGGAGGATGGGAAGAGGGATTAGGGGGAGGGTTGGATTATGGGCCTCCGGTATCGTCACTCACTCAGTGAAACACAGCGCAGGCCCTGTTTCACACCGGTTTTCTGTGAGGCCGTGGTATTATCCGGTTGAGTCGACCCATCCATGCCGAAGCGTGGCACTCCCACGGTCAGAATGTTAATTATTATTATGTGACCCATGTTAATTATTATGTTATTCAATTCACACTGCTTTTTAAAGGATCAATTCCAACATGACACAAAACGTGTGTGCTATTTTTTTTTTCTAAGAAAAAAAGATAAAACTTCGGGATTCGGAATAAATCTCTGCTCTTGTGTCACTCTAAGAGCGTTTCCAGATTATTCGATCTGATGTCGGTGTTGGACGACGATAGCCGACCAGCCTATAGCCTAATAGGGAGCATACGAGCAGACGTATCGCCTGATGGTAAGCGATTACCGCCGCCCATGGACACCCGCAACACTCGAGGCGTCAGTATTGATGTGTTGCGGATTTTACAAAACATACATGAAACGGACACAAAGAATACCAGATGCAGAACAACAATTTGTGAATCAGCTGAATGCTGTGATCGTTATTCTATGATAACAGTCGTGAAGTTAATTGGAGGCCTTCGGGAGCCTAAAAAACTCGGGACTTACAGCTGTCCACCATCGGTATCTTCACCTGACAACGATAGTCTATCTGCTAGGGAATGAGCAAAAATTCTACAATGAGTGCTTAAAAATTTAAAATAGCAAATCAAGGTGCTAAAACTAGTATTGACGATGAGATAGCAGAATTTGGAGATTGGAATATGAAAGTTTGGATGACATGGCATTTTTATATTCACAGTTCACCGTTAACTGGGTATTTGTATTCGACACGATGAGGGGGCCATCTTGCCATGGTTTTAATACATCGGAATAATTTTTAAACTATTTTCAACTACACCCATAAACAGGGAGTGTCAATATGTATTTCTACTCATTTCCTAGGTGTCGTCAGAGCCGAGGATCAAATTATTAGCAGGATAAGTACTGGAAAGAGAAAAAATATTTGAGAAAGATCCAATACCAACCCATCTGGTTAACATGGTGGCATAATGACCCTCAGGAGCTGGTACATAACTGCCTCCGTTGGTCTAGCGATTGACGTTTTCGACTGCCTATCAAGAGGTCGTCGGGTTGGAATCCCAGGTTGGGCCGAAAGTATTTTTGAGTTTTTATGATCATGGAAATACTTAATAACAGCTCGTAAGTTGGGGTCTGAACCCCCGTGCTTCGGAGAGCACGTAAAGCTTTCGGTCCTGCGCCTAATCTCTCCTCGATCGTGTCGGTTAACCGTCTCATCGGATTATGTGAGAGAGGGAACAGAGAGTGCAACTGTGTTTGCGCACACACTTGTGCACTATAATATCTCCTGCGTGGTTGGCTGGTTTTCTTTAGAGATTGGCAGCTCTGGCCGTAATCGGCTAAGAGAACATCATAGTTACCCTAAATCTCCTTTTTAAGGAGAGGCCCTCAACAGAGAGCCCTTACAGAGATCAACCTATATTTAAAGTAAAATATTAAAAAAGAAACTTAAAATAGCCTAAAGTCTAATACATGGATAAAAATCCATGTATTAGACTGTTGACGTCGTAAAGATTGAAACTGGCCTGACACCTCTAAAAATTCAATTTTCGTTAAATTAAACCCACGACTGCGAAACAACAAAATCACGAAAGAATGACATCATCGACCTTGGGCGCTGAAACCATCACGGAGCAAGGAGCGGCTGGATATTGTGACGTTTTCACCGCGACGATCAAGGTTCATTACTGAATACGTCTATTGTAGGACGGAATTTAGTCTTTTTACGTAATATAATCACGCCTTTTGTACAACTCAACTCGCGTATGAAGTACTACTTTATGCGGTAGAGCAATACGGTACGGAGAAGCCATACGCAGACGTTCCTTTCTGTCAAAGTATAAGCACAAATGGGCCTACGCTTTACACTGTTGTGACACAGAATGTATTTGTGTGCGTAAAATCTTGTTTTTTTATGGAATAGGGGTAAACGAGTAGACTCGCCTAATGGTAAGCGTCACACGGCCTTTTTGGGGACGGGGAGAAGGGTTGAGGTATTTGCCTCCGGTATCCTCACAACAAAGCGCAAGCGCTGTTTCACACTGTTTTTCTGTGAGGCCGCGGTATCACTCGGATCGAACAATTCGTGCCGAAGCGTGGCTCTCCCACTGTAGTGTTTTTATTGTTGTGTGTGAGTTTGTAGTTACAGGCGATTGAATTGTATTTGAGACTAAAATGTGTATTTTTGTAGATTTCCTACCGTAAAAATGTCAAACTGTGTGATATTAGGCAAAGCCATAGCAACTCCTCGCCGTTTGGTGGCCCGTGTCGCTCTATGACTTCAAGCTCGCGTTCTGATAGTTCGATAAGTATGGATGAATGCGTGCGCTCGGCGCCGCTTGAATTTTCAAAGAATTCAAAATTCAAAATATATTTTTGCAACTGATTGTTCTATATTGTTATAACAGTATTCCTCCTTATTTTCCTTAGTCGTTGTCCTTTACTTACGCAAACTGTGAGCAACGGCAGTGTCTCTACGTAACCTTAGAATTTATAAACATTGTGTTTAGTTATTAGCTGAAAATGACATTCCGACAGCAACACCCCCTATAAAATCTAATTGTATTTGCAAGCTGTCCAGGAAGCCATTGAAATATATACGAAAAATGCCATCCTAATCGGACTAGTCGTTTATGAGAAGTTAGGTGACGAACACAACTATAAAAAAAAAAAATATATTACGCACATTTAACACACAACGCCATCTAGTCCCACACTAAGCATAGCTTGTATTACGGGTACTAGATAACTGATATAAATACATATATACTTTTTTTTTGTAAATACATATCATACATAGAAAACACCCAAACTCCGAAACAAATATTTGCAGATCATACAAACATTTAATCCGACCCGGGAATCGAACCCGAGACCTCAAGAACAGCAGTCGCATACGCTACCGCTGCGCCACCGAGGCAGTCAAAAAGGATAAAAAAAAAAATTATGTATATTTAGGCTGAAATGCCATAGGATATTTCATGAATTAAAAGGTTGGTAGTCCACAATTGTGTGCTTTTCTAGAAACATTCTTCCTCGCACAACAAAACTGTGGAACGAACGACTTTCAAGAAAAAACCGTACTCCTTCTTAAAAAACCGGCAACGCACTTGTAACGCCTCTGGTGTTGCGGGTGGGCGGCGAAAATCGCTTACCATCAGGCGTACCGCCTGCTCGTTTACCACCCATTCCAATAAAAAAAAAATCAACTAAGGTTTTTTTTATTACTTCTGAAAGATAGGTGGAGTTGCGCGAATCAGTTAATGGTATGATAATAAATTCTAATACAATCCCGAAATTGAAAACTTATGAATTAAAAATGGCTTTCCCGCAATGAAGTCGTACAAATCAATTCTGATCCACTTCTCGTTATCAGATTAAAATGAAATTCTTTACACACGTGTACACTCTGCTATACAAGTGAATAGAATTGAAGTGTCTGTTTGTAATTTCAAATTAACAGCATTTCACTAAATGGATGTGTATACGGCAGTACATCAAAAAATCGTTTGTAAAATCTTTATCAGTCTGTCTGTTTATTTATTAGGAATATTAATCATATGTCGTTACAGACATACATGAAACGGGCACAAAGAACTCCCAGACTCAGACTGTCGTCCCGTGTGGGATTTTAACCCACGACACTTGACGCAGTAGAATGCGGAGTGGCGACTGCTTAAACCACAATTTTTTTTCTTTTTTACGTGGTAGAATGCCTTTACGCACTTCGCTCTCCCCCCCCCCCCCCGCGTGGACGGGGTTTCACTTTGTGTGGGACTCCTGACTGACTCCAGCCAGACTACCCACTAAACCACCACGGTGTGCCACTCTGCGCCTGAGACGGGAGAGATCCGTGAACCGCTTTCTTACGCCATTCGGACCCCTCCCAGGACTGCTTAAACCACTAGGCCAAGGTTGTTGTAAATGTAGAATAACAAACGCGAGTAACACCGCGGGGCTAAGTTAGTTTCTACTCGTCATTCAATTATTATTGAAAAGCGTGGATTATGATATTATAGTGGTTAGGTGTTTGGCGTTTAATTTTTGTTTGTGTTGAATAGTTATCAGAGAATCTAGTGTGACTTGAGTTTATTTGAGATTCGCTCGTTGCAGTAACCATATTATAAATAATTAATAAGGACATCTAATACACAACGCCATCTAGTCCCAAGCTAAGCTTGTGTTATGAGTACTAGGCAACTGATATAAGTACTTGTGGCGACTTCCTCATACAGTGGCAACGAAAACAATGATAGCGCCACCTACCGAAGATACGTCGAAATACCGAGTAACAAAGGAAACGAAGAAACTACCAATCCTGAATCGCGCAATGGAAGTTCTCGCGTCGACTAGCATATATACAACATCCCAACGTCAACCGTTGGGCAGTGGCCCGCCAGGCATGTTCACGTAATGACATGTGACCTGTTCCCCCACAGCACTTATATACTTTTTTTTGTTAATACATATTATACATAGAAAACACCTTAACTCCGAAAAAAATATATGCAGATCATACAAAAATTTGATCCAATCATCAAACGCGAGATCTCAAGCTCAACAGTCGCATACGCTACTGCGCCACCGAGGCAGTCAAATATCTCCACACATCACAACAACCACACTAGCTGCAACATAAACTCTCACTCGACCTCCAGTGCAGGCCAGTAATGGTCCGCTAACCCATTCTGCTTCTCATTCTGGAGGCTTCAAACACACACACTCGAATAGCATCCTACCCTGCTTGCTATCAAAATATGATGAACGTTTGTTAGATTCTGTATTCAAAGGCTAAAGACGGAATATTTTTTATGGTATAGGGGGCAAACAAGCAGACCTATCGCCTAATGGTAAGCGATTATCGCCCCCCATGGGCACCTGGGTTGCCGGCCTTTTGGGAGACGGGGATGGGGATACAGGTTGGGGTATAGGCCTTCAGTATCCTCACTCACTGAGTAGTGAAATACACACGTCACGTCAGTCGAGCCGGCCGTCTGCATTCCCATTGAGGGTCCGCCTTTGTCCGCTTGTAATATTTGTGTTACTGCTTTTACAAATTATATATAATAACTTAATTTACAATTGCTTCAGAAGTTTAACTAAAGCCTTTTACTTCAAAACCTTCAAATTCCAATGTGGTCCCTCAATAGGGGATGGGGATGGCATTCAAGCCGGCTCATGCATATCGAAGCGTGGCTCTCCCACGATAATAATCTTCTATCAGGTCTGTCACCAGGCTGTATCTCATGAACCATGATAGACAGACAGTTGAAATTTTCACAGACGATGTATTTCTGTTGCCGCTATAACAATAAATACTGAAAACCGAATAAAATAAATATTAAAGGGGGCTCCCATACAACAATAATTTCACAACGTTATATGTGAAAAAAAAACATATTTTTTTCTGACGCAACAGTGTGAGTAATCTGAAAAAATATATATGGCTTGTTTACATTTCGCAATTCAAATAAAAAATATGTAGATAAGTGCTAACTTGAAATATTGTTTTTCATTTATAATACGATAACCGCGACATATTAAAAAATTGCGATAATTTCGAATACAAAGTTCAATCACTTTTTGACTGACTTCAAAAAAAGGAAATTTTCAATTCAGCTGTGTTTTGTTTTTCTTTGTTGCTTTGGAACTCCGCTATTTATGATCCGATTAATATACTAAATATGTATATCATTACGTAGAATAGATATAAATTACACCTTTTTTTGTTGACGGGTTCTAAAATCCCTTCGGATCTCAGGGACTGGGGAGCCAGATATGTGGTGATTCCACTAAAAACCACCACAGTGTCCGGTCTAAGGTGCCTTGCTCTGAGGAGGACCCGAACCATGTTATTTCAGCCCCCAGGAACGAGGCCGCGTCTATCCAGACCCTATCCTGGGGAAACTTGGAATTCACCCGGCCTGTCGGCCCATTCGTTATATATTGCCTGACCGCAGTTTTGCGACCAGGCTACACCTCTATCGACCGTATCAATTAATATAAACTAACTGATCCGGCAAACTGCGTACCGCCATATTTGCATATCTGTCTCAGCTTCCTACAGGCAGTGTACTGCCGCATTTAAAAAAAAAGACTTGCCCTTATCATTTTATTTTTTTGTATACAAACCTTGTCATAACAATAAAGAACACATAAAACTTAATTATTTCATTTGATGCAGCCGATCGTTTAATTATTTCATTTGATGCAGCCGATCGTAAGTTAAACGCGTACACCTAGAAACGATCAATTCAACAAATGATTGTGTCACCAATTATTTTCACCATTCACGAACCCGGCTTAGCACTCGCGTTTATTACCACTGAAACCAACAGCCCAAACAGTATATACCCATATTGCATATTACTCTATGCTTCATACTAAAAACTGCTAGTCTTACGAAGGAACAGGTAAATGGGTTGTAACTGTACATACAGAGTATAAGAGAGTCGCCATATTTCAAGCATTATGAGGGACATTCTTTAAAGAAATCGTCTATTAAAATACCCTTTTTATGGTATTGGGGCCAAACGAGCAGACGTATCGTTTGATAGTAAGCGATAACCGCCGCCGATGGACATCCGCAACACCAGAGGCGTCACAAGTGCGTTGCCGGCCTTTTAAGAATGAGTACGCTCTGCTTGTTTTTAATTGCAGTGGAAATACACGTAATATTTACGAAAAGAGCACCCTGACTCAAAACAACGATTTATGGATCACACAGAGTGTTGTGTGGGGATCAAACCCATAGCACACAACGCAGTATAAAGCGCTTACTACTACACGATTGCTGCAGTTGTTAGCGTGTTTTTTTTACAAACTACAAAAGAAGTATGCTTAGTGATAGTCTGGTTAGTGGCGATGTTTTTAGTTGGTTAGCGTTCAAAATCTTATTTTGCTATCTCTATGTACAAAAAGATGATCTTACTTAGGGATGATCGGTATTCATCGATGTTGAATAAACATCGATGCTAATCTTCTTGAGAACCTTCACCGTAATATTGGTTTATCTTAATTGTTGAGAAACGTCTGTGTATATTGACAGTTTGTAGTGTGCGAATTGTACAAAATTTATGTTAATTAAATAAGGAGCTACGTCAGCCAACAAACTGTCCTGCAGTTTGGCAGAAGTAAAAATGAATATAAAGTGATTGTTCATAGGTAATCAACATTATTTCTTTCTTTTCTGTCTTTTAAAAGAAAAATATCGTTATTTTGATTTCGGTAACAAGTGTGGAGAGCCACGCTTCGGCACGAATGGGTCGGCGCGATTGCAGTGATACCACGGCCTCACAGAAAACCGGTTTTTTGTGAGGCAAACAGTGCTTGCGCTGTGTTTCACCGAGTGAGTGAGGATACCGGAGCCCCATACCCCAACCCTTCCCCCACCCCCCTGCCCATTCCCAAAAGACCGGCAACGCATTTGTGACGCCTCTGATGTTGCGGGTGTTCATGGGCGGCGATAAATAAATATTTAGGACATCTAACACACAATACTACTTAGCCCCAAGCTAAGCAGAGATTGTGTATGGGTACAAGACAACTGATATAAAGACATATGATGATAATGAACACATAATAAATGACTTATCCAATTTGGTACAGTCGATCGGAAGTTATACACGTACATACATTTCGATGATTCATTTTTATTTATATAAACTATGCAAGGGGTACCTGACAAATTTTCAGAATGACTCAAACACCTACTCCCAAAATGTCTACCAACTCTCCTACCAATTGTATTGTGCATTAAAATATAAAAATAAGTTAGTTTTTATATCTTTTTTTAAAGACAACCTCCCACGTTAGAAATATACATCCTGTGCCACGGGAGAATTTCTTTCTTTTCTTTTTATTTTTATTTATTTAGGTAAACAAACAAGAACACAATACAAGGGTATAAGTACAAATTACATACAAATGTGGATAATTGTGCCATCAGCGATATCTACCACATAGTAGCAATGTTACATTAACAGGGTTTAACTTTTGAGAACATTATGTACAACACACATTAGTGACAGTATGCATTGGACAGTGACATAAACTTAAATATATAGGACACAAAGCACACACAGACTCAAAACATCGATTTTGAATCACACAAAGTGTGGCGAACGCTTAAGGCACTAGGCCAGCCGTAGCCAAATGTCTTCACATTGATACAAATTTATGGTAAGAGTTAAAATACTGTCCCCCATCCAGCTTCAAATGTGATCACCATAGCGGGCACATTCCCATCGTGGCAAGTCAGCTGCAACCGCTTTTTGTTCCCCATTGAATTGTAAATGCTATAGCAAAAACTGTGGGACGAGGAAATCGTTACACAGTACAGTTGAAAAAGTATGGCAACTTCCCGATGTCTTTCAATATTTTTGTGATGAAATAGTAAGCGCACTGACGACCAACTTCAAAAAAGGAGGGGGTTCTCAATTCGACTGTATTTTTTTTTGTTTCTTACCTCAGAACTTTCGACTGGATGAACCGGTTTTGATGATTATTTTTTTATTTGAAAGCTAGTACCTACCTTGTGGTCCCATTTCAATCTAAGCAGTGTGTGTGAGCGTGTATTATGGGTACTAGATAAATGATATATTTACATATTATACTGTTTTTGTAAATACATACATATCGAAAACACCCAAACTGCGAAAAAATATTTACAGATCATACAAACATCTGAACTAGAAATCGAACCCGAGCAGTCATATACGATACCACTATCCGAGGCATTAAACAGGGTACAAAAATTATAAAGACGATTGTAAGTTATATTTCTGTTTTGTAGTCATATTGGAATAGGCCTAGCGGTTTGGAAACCTGTTTAGGGAGCCAGTAAGGAAAGTCGAGGGATCCAACTCTAGCGTATCTAGCATTTTTACTTCTTGTTTGATGTAGAGAAATTGAGTTTTTAATACAACTGGTATTCTTAACTGTTGATGGTTTGTTGATATAGGAATTATTGCCTTAATCTATGGCCGTTTTCAATAACTTATCTATAGACCATGCTTTTGAATAAGATAATAATAAATACTAATGAATATTTCGGACATCTAAACACACAATCTATCTAGTCCCAAACTAAGCAGAGCTTGTACTACGGGTACTAAACAACTGATATTAATACATAAATATTTTTTTTTTGTAAATACATACATACTATACATAAAGAACACCCAAACTCCGAAAAAAATATTTTTAGGGTCATACGAACATTTGTTCCGACCCAGGATTCGAACCCGACACCTCATGGACAGCAGTCGCGTACGCTACCACTGCGCCACCTAGGCAGCTAACATTAAGTAGCTAAGATTAATTCAATACTTTAATAAATACTTTTTCAATAATATATCTCTAACTAAAACCGGCGATAGGTAGCTATGAAACGGCCAACTGCGAGTCGGACTCGTGCATTAAAGGTTCCGTACTATTATCTATCATTTCAAGCGTCAACCGTTGCCGTTATCAACATCGAGCAAAAAAATCACGTTTGTTGTTGGGCACCTCCTTAAATATTTATTTTATTCTGCTTTTTAGTATTTCGCGACAACAGAAATACATCATCTCTGAAAATTTCAACTGTCTAACTATCACGGTTCATGAGATACAGCCTGGTGACAGACAGACGGACGGATAGCGAAGTCTTAGTAATAGAGTCCCGTTTTACCCTTTGATTACGGAACCCTACAAACGGCCATTGGCAATTAGTAAACCTGACTGCTAAATGGACGGACTTGGATTCGATTCCACATCATCATTATCAACAGTATGTAGATGTCCACAGCTGTACACAGGCCTCTCCCCGACTTTCCTAAGGTTTGTTGGTGAAGGGTTTGTGACTGCTAAGTTAGAGATCGTAGTTTCGATTCAAACCCAAGGCAAAAAATTGTGATGGCGACCGTGTGTTCTGTGTCTGGCAGAATAATATAATAATAATAATATCTTTTTGAAAAAGAAAAAGAAATGAAATATTTGGATTTATCTCACGAGATTGTCGATATGTGGGATGTAGATTCGGTGATCATTGTTCCGATAATTGTGTCTGTTCACGGATTGATAGTCAAGAGCCTCGATCAACACCTCGGCTCACGTTAGGTGTTTGGATCAGGGGTCTGATGCAGAAGGCAGTCCTTCTTGACACGGCTCGTATTGTCAGGAGGTTCCTTTCTTTGGAGTCCTATCCACTGGTTTCTTGGTCCCTGTACCTGAAGTCGGTGGTCTACTATTTTTTATATTTTTAAATATATATTATTGTTTATTTCTTCATGTATTTAAAAATGTAATAAATATGTATATATAAATGTAATAAAGAGAATAATAATAAAAATATAATCTATAGTGTGACGATTTCTCACATCCACCACTCAAACCCCTACAACACTACACAATGAACTAACCCACTTGGCGTAAGCCCGTTCTAGGTTCACATTTACCAGNGAAGTCGGTGGTCTACTATTTTTTATATTTTTAAATATATATTATTGTTTATTTCTTCATGTATTTAAAAATGTAATAAATATGTATATATAAATGTAATAAAGAGAATAATAATAAAAATATAATCTATAGTGTGACGATTTCTCACATCCACCACTCAAACCCCTACAACACTACACAATGAACTAACCCACTTGGCGTAAGCCCGTTCTAGGTTCACATTTACCAGCATTTTCTGAGATGAAACTTTGAATAATCCATAATAATAATAATAATAATAATAATTTATTGTTTTCATGATTTAAAGTTTACAATTTTATAATATACACTAAGCCCCTCATTAGGATTCCCTGTGTCGTGGCGATCAGTATCTCCCTTTCCTTATATAAATAGCATCATATATGCATGATTACACATTAACACAAACTTTTCTCTTGAATCACTTTATTTGTTGCTAAAAACGGTTGAGTAGCCTAAAAAACCTAAACAAAGAAATAGTGTAAGCGACTTTATTTTATACTAGTTTATGCCCGCGGCTCCGCCCGCGTATATGTCGATTATCACGGCAATTAGTAGCCTCTGTGTTATTATCATATATCAGCTATATTACTGTAAAGTATCATCCAAATCCGTTGAGTAGTTTTTACGTGAAAGAGTAACAAACATCCATCTATACAAACTTTCGCGTTTATAATATTAGTAGGACTATGTAAATATATGTGTGCATTTAGAAACATATTTATCAGCTGGTTACTACAATATAATGAAAAACCTTTTCAAAAGAGTGCATATTTAAAATATGGGCCTTGTGTTAGTAAATTTTGGCACATTTTTACTTCCATACAATCCGATTAAAAATCATAAACGGCTATTAAAAAATTATGTTAAATTCGACGATAAATTTGGTTAGTAAAAATTTTGCAAAAATAAGTTTATTCATATCGCATTTGTGTTTTTATCAGTTTAAATTCTGTATATAACAATACTTTCATTTGAGAAGGGTATTCTACCCCTTCACGACGAAGCTCATAGCCTAGTTGCACTCGGTGATAAGAAGCAATCAACGAGGGTAAGCAACGATGGCGCAGTCAGTACCTGGATGGGTGACCGCTAGTGGCATGTTGCCATGAGCGTCTTCGTGATTTGGAGGTCACGTTAAGCAGTCGGTCATGGTTGTTAACATAGGATAACAGTCGTGGAGGCCTTTAGGCGGCTTGAAAACTTCCAACGGCAAGATTACGTAGCCACAACGTATTCCTGCCAGTCCCCAACCCGCACTTGACCAGCGTGGGGACGTATGGCCTTAACCCTCTCCTGAGAGGAGACCCGAGCCCAGCAGTGGGACCTTACGGGTTGTTGATAATGATGATTCTACCCCTTCTCTATATTCAAAGGGTAAATACGTGTGGTCACGAATTAAGTATACGAATTTTCATCACCCCTAATCATTCAGTGGCTGTCGTAAGATGCGATTAAGCAGGCAAACTACCTGGACATCATCACCGCGAAGAGATAGAAAACTCGACACAATTCCTGTACCAACTCCGCTGGCCTGCGTTTATTTCAAGCCTTTCAGGCCGTAAAGCAGGCCAAAACCTCCTTGCTTGGGATAGGCATATGAGTAATTCCTTCGATGCTTTTGACTGACTGAAAAAGGTAACCAGAGCCCAAACCCTCCTTAACTGTAGGAGTTAAACGTCAAAGGTTTTTTCAAGCCTCTCAGGTCGTATAGCAGACGAAAACCTTCTTGCTTAGGAGAGACGTATTAGCTATTCCTTCGATGCTTGTCATTGATTGGAAGATGCAACCAGAGCCCAAACCCTCCTTAACTATAGGAGATAAACCTCAAAGGCTTTTTTTGTTCCTTTTTTATTGTTACTGCGATTTATTGGTCCAATTTGTGCCTACCTGTAAGTGGCGAGATACTTAGTTCTAAGAACCACATTTTTTTTGTAATTTCATTGTAATAGTGTACAAACCGTTGGTGGCCTAATAAATAAAAAAATAAAGTTCGGCAAAGGATTTATGACTTATGAGTTCCAGGTGTCCATGGGTGGTGTTAGTCACTCTCCAGCTAGGTGATTTATTTGCTAGTTTGTCCCTCCATCAACAGTTTTTAACAGTCCACTGCTAAACATGAACCTCTCCTTTAAAAGGACACTTTGTCCTGTGACGCTAGACAGACAGCTTGGTACAGGGCTTGTTTCATGTTTTATATCTCTTTGCAGTGACGTTCTTCTGCTTAATTTGTTCCTTATACCATAAAAAGACCTCATGAATTGTGCAGGGTATAAAATGAAAACGGAAATATCATCATCCTCAGCCTATAGCACTCCACTACTGGACATAGGCCTCTCCAATTGCACGCCACTTAGTTCGACCCTCGGTTTCTCGCATCCAGCTCCTGCCAGCCGTCTTGCGCAAATCATTAACTCCGCCTGGCCCGTGGACGTCCTTTACTAAAAACGGAAATATAGATACGTGGAATTTTATTTGTTAGATTGTACCTAAAGAAAGCAGAGCTGGAAAATACAGTACATTGTCTGCATTTGCAGTGAGTATGATGGCCTCCACTGTTGGATTCCACTTGAGCTTTCCTTCAGTGTAGTATCTGAATAGAGTTACTTTTACAGGATTTCAGATCAATTTCTATTGCAAAAAAACAATATAATTAAAACACAATAACACTGCGTGGAATGGAATGTGAACGCAAACATTACAAAACGTCAGCAACAAGACATCAATCCATTCAAATCGGTCTAATTCTTGGGTATTCATGCAAAACCGTGTTCTTCATGCGTATGCACACTAGTTGTTTTATAAAAGGAAATGTACGAAGATGGCGCTGGCATACCACTTTATTTATATACGTACTTGAAATTAAAGTTACTTGTAATTTTCGTGTACTGTTAAGTACGATCTCACCCTATGGCATAAGCCGCAATCGGTTAGGTGAAATATTATTAATATCATTAAACAGTGTTATGAAGAACGTATTTAGCAAGTTCCGCCGAGAGAGTATAAATTATATCTCCAGGATTTTTAGGTCATCCGTATTTTGACGGATTCAGAATACGGTGTGTTACTAGTTGACATCCCTAGTAGGTGACATAAGAGCCGACCTTTACAGGAATTATGCGTGACAATAGCACTGCAACGAGAAGGAGAACCCAAAACGATCCTTATACCAACGCGTCAAGCTAGCATTTTGTACACTTCTGGAAAATCCCTCGAACCATCACACGACCTGGGTTTTCAAAGGTGTGTTATCTAACTGACTAAAAACCTCACAGTTTACCACTGTACGCCTTAAATAGGATGTAGATTTTATTGAGACGTCTCTTGAAAGTATTAAATTATAAGTCTCTCATCCTAACCTGTTCGAGCTACCGTTTCTTTCATTTCCTTATGCGTCGAAGTATAGCTCTCCCAAGGTGAGTTCTATAGTTTCGCTAGAAAAATTTTCATACTGTACTATCATTCTGAACACGTATATGTGCATGCTGTTAGTTTTTATATACTTACTAACGAACAGCTTCGCGAGGTAAGGTAGAAAACGGTTTTTGTAATTCACGGATGTCCTCTCCGGACATGGTTATACATGTATTACACAATACATATAAACCTTTATCTTGAATCCCTCTATCGATCGTTGAAACTGCATTGAAATTCAATGAGTAATTTAAAAGATCAGCGTATAGACAGCGAAAGCCACTTTATACTATGAAAAAATATCTATCAAACTGTTAAACGGATTTTAATGCAGTTTTCAGCAATAGATACAGTGATTCATGAAGAGGGTTTATATGTGTAGAATTTTAAAGACTTTCGTGCGAAGATCGGCTGGATATTTTTTTTTAATGGTACAAGGGGGAAACGTTCAGACGTATCGCCTGATGGTAAGTGATTACCGCCGCTCATGGACACCCGTAACACCAGAGGTTTCACAAGTGCGTTGCCGGCCTTTGGGGGATGGGGAGGGGGAAGGGGATGGGAAGAGGATAGGGGGGAGTTGGATTGGGGTATGGGCCTCCGGTATCCTCACTCACTCGANGACACCCGTAACACCAGAGGTTTCACAAGTGCGTTGCCGGCCTTTGGGGGATGGGGAGGGGGAAGGGGATGGGAAGAGGATAGGGGGGAGTTGGATTGGGGTATGGGCCTCCGGTATCCTCACTCACTCGATGAAACACAGCGCAAGCGCTGTTTCACACCGGTTTACTGTGAGGCCGTGGTATCACTCCGGTCGGGCCGGCCCATTAATGCCGAAGCGTGGCTCTCCCACTCTTTATCATCAGTTATTTAGTGCAAAATTAAGGCTGTTTTTGTTCTTGTTCGTTTACGTGTTTCAAATTACTCAACGAATTTTTAAGCTGTTACCGTCAATAGGAAGAAAGATGTTCAAGAGAAAAGGGAAGGTTTATATGTAGGCATAATACGTACATTTTATGATAGAGTCGAAGTCGTGAAATACATAAACTGTCCGTACGAAATCGCTAGTATTTTATAAATAATAAACACGTATACATATTAAATTAGCACAAAATTTAATTGAAATCAAATAAAATATTCTCAATAAGTGTACGACAAATATGGAAGCCGCTTACAGATGCGGAAAAATACGTATTAACATTTTGAGATATCAAAATGTCGAACCGTTGTAAAATAAAAATAATCTGAGTATTTTGACTTAAAGCGGATGTAGGTGTAATTAAACCGAATTTTTGTTTTATTATCTACTCTTATCGTGTATTTTGTACAGGGTTTGTATTTTGTGTGTGTCCAGCAAGTTGATTGGTGACTGTGGCCACTTGGCAACCAATCAGACTACGGAGGTATCGACGAGAGTCGGTCACGCAAGTGCTATCATAGCCTAATTTTATTCAACTTCGAAAAATATTACATAGTTAAATATACATATTTCTTCTAAAAAAAAAAAAATAATTGCCGAATATGTTGCTAAGCGCAAAACTCGAAAATCGATCGATCTTCATCAATCATCAACAACCCAGAATGTCCCACTGCTGGACTCGGGTCTCCTTTCAGGAGAAGGTTAACGCCATACGTCCCCACGCTGGCCAAGTGCGGGTTGGGGACTGGCAAGAATACGTTGTGGCTACGTAAATCTTGACGTTGGATGTTTTTAAACCGTCCGAAGGCCTCCAACTAAGCTTCACGACTGTTATCATATGATAACAACCGAGACCGACCGCTTAACGTGACCTCCGAATCACGGAGACGCTCATGGTAACATGCCACCAGCGGTCACCCATCCAGGTACTGACCGCGCAGTCATTGCTTGCCCTCGGTGATTGTTTCTAATCACCGAGTGCAACTGGGTCATGAGCTCCGCTCCGCTGTGTGTTGTATATAATGTTCTCAAAAAAAATTTCTTCCCGCCATTTTGGCGAGAGTTCTTCATGTCGCGGTGCCACCTTCTAAAGCGCCGTTATTTGTTTTATTTTTCTCAAATATGTATTTAAAATGATTTGCTTGTCTCGAGATAACACGCGGTTATAACAAGACACGACCTATCTCACTGGAGGCCTTGGGATTGATAATGTTGTTTAAATTAAGCGGCGATAAAATAGCAAGTTTTAAAAGAAATCTACATATGGTGAAGAACGTTGGGGAGACAAACAAGAATGAGGAAATAACAAGCACAAGGTATGGAAGAAAGTTTATTCTAACATTAAGGGATCCTACCAAAATTGGCCGTAGCCGGTTTGATTTCCACCCACAACGAATATTGTATGATGGCAACAATCGTACATATTGTGTCGGGTTATAATTTATAATTACGTTAATAGAACACTGAGGCGTTCACAGCCCAGTTGCACTCGGTGATTAGAAACAATCACTGAGGGTAAGCAGCGACGTCGCGGTCAGTACCTGGATGGGTGACCGCTGGTGGCATGTTACCATGAGCGTCTCCGTGATTCGGAGGTCGAAGAATTCGTTGCTGTTTCTCCGGTCGAGCCGGCTCATTCGTATCGAAGCGTGGCAAGTCTTACGATACCCAAGATATCATCGTAAGTCTTCAAGATATCTACAGCAGTCGGATATGATACCACTATGCCACGAGAGGTGAAAACGAAATAGACTGTCCATAGATATAGTTTTTATATTGACTGGTAGCATGATTTTAATTTAATATCTCCACCCCCTTTTTATAAAAGCCTACTGCTGGACGTAAGGCCTCTCCTTAAGTAATTACAGTGTTTTCCTTTATAAATTGTTCCTTACGATACCCTATAAGTAGTGTGTTCAAAAAGTATCTCGGATTTTATATATTTTCAAAAATTATTTATTTATTCGTAAATATCTATTTTGTCCCCTTCAGGACATAATACGCTTGTGCCAACGTTTTTTCCAATCTTCGAAGCACTTCAAAACATCATTTTTTTGTATCTTGTTCAGCTCCTCCTTTGATGCCGTCTTTATCTCGTCAATCGTGGCGTAGCGTCGTTCTTTCATGGGCCTCTTCAGTTTCGGGAACAAGAAAATGTCACAGGGGGCAAGATCTGGGGAATACGGTGGCTGCTGTATCATTAGTGTGTTATTTTTGGCCAAGAAGTCGCATACAAGCAGCGATGTGTGAGCATTTTTGGTACGAATTTTGCGGCGACCCGTCTCATGCCTAAATTATCGATTAAAATCGAATGGCACGTGCCAATCGATATGCCTAGGTCCTCGGCAATTTCTCTAACGGTGATTCGACGGTTGGCCAATGCCGTTTTTCTCACTTCATCAATTTTTTCGTCTGTTGTTGAAGTGCTCGGGCGTCCGGCATGCTCTTCGTCGTTCACATCTTCTAGGCCTTCTGAAAACATTTACCATGTACCACCGATAAACGTTGCTTTTGTCCAAAGTAGCTTCTTCGTATGCCACAGTCAACATTCGGAATGCATCCGCGCAATTAATTTCGTTTTTCACACAAAATTTGATACAAATTCTTTGTTCCATTTTTTTGAATAGGTAAAAATCGAAGACGAACCAAAACACACGCAAGTAAAGCAGATGTCAACAATTAACTGAACATTCAAAATGGCCGAACTTGTCAGCATAATTGAGAGTCATATGTACCACCATAACGCCACAAAAAAATCGAAATTCGAATATACGTAACCCGCGAAAATTCAAAATTCGCGATACTTTTTGAACACACCTCGTATATCAAAATTGGTTCAGGCGGTCCTGCGGAACCTTAAAAAATCACTTATCACTTACAAAAATCATATTCGAACCTGTTATCTCATTGTCGCCGTGTAGAAGCACTTAAAACATTTTAGGTGTGATGTGTTTGGTGTGTTTTACATGCGCCGGCGCCTCTTTACTTATCTGATAACAATATGTTCATTCACATATAACATATTGAATCATTCATTGATTCTACATACGTATGTACATACATTTTACGCTTTAGGTCAATCGTGGTTGGCCCTTTTTGTTGTTAATGTGACGAATTTCATTACAGGTCATGATGAGAAGGTTAATTAGTCAAAAAACAAGGCCTTCAATTACTAAACTTCCTGTATACCTACGTAAATATAATATACGTATTTGTTTAGACAGTTTTGGAAATTTTCAGGTGTAAACTGTGAGCGTGTTAACAGAGCATCGCTTTTAATTGTCTGTAGTCGTTGAGTAGATCCATCGCTCCTGCTGCGTGGCAGTTGAATTAAGGTCTAAGAAGCTGTTGATCGCAAACACCAACTTGCCAAGACCGGGATAGTTGACGCTAAGGGGTAACTACGTCTAGAAGTCGACAGCGATAGATATACTCATGATACTTATCGACATATAAGCGCTCATAGCCTAGTTGCACTCGGTGATTAGAAACAATCATCGAGGGTAATCAACGACCGCGCGGTCAGTACCTAGATGGGTGACCGCTAGTGGCATGATATCATGAGCGTCTCCGTGATTCGGAGGTCACGTTAAGCAGTCGGTCCCGGTTGTTATCATACGATAACAGTCGTGAAGCTTAGTTGGAGGCCTTTGGGCGGCTTGAAAACATCCAACGGTAAGATTACGTAGCCACAACGTTGTCTTGCCAGTCCCCAATCCGCACTTGGCCAGCTTGGGGACGTATGGCCTTAACCCTCTCCTGAGAGGAAACCCAAACCCAGCAGTTGAGGACAGTATGGACTATTGATGATGATGATGACTTATCGACATTATAATGACGTTGAAACATATATTATTTGTATTAACCTTATCAGTGGCGTCTTATTTAATCCTTCCTTTATCTTATCACAATGTCTTGTTTGTTATCTGTATCATTAATTGTGTTATTTTTGTATTCTTATGGAATTCGTTTAGGCATTGTAAAGTTCTCGTATCTTTATATTTAGATATGTACATATCGATGTAACTACGGCGTATGTGTACGCGTGGCCCTTGTGATGTGTGGTGGTGGATTAGGAATACGGTTGTCTCTACCCTTATACATCCCGCGAGTGTTGTAAGAGCAGAATAAGGGAACTTCTACTCGGGACCTGTGGATCGGGCCTTCACCCCACCGGGGTTTGCAGCGGGGCGGTGTTTCGGAATCGCACCGACTAAAACCACACGGTATGCCACTCTGCGCCTGAGACGGAAGGGATCGGACACTAGCACAACCTACCTCGGCAGTTAGAAAGAGTTCCAGGAACGTATTGACGACTTCTGTGGTCTTTTGGAATTAGGTGTATAACTAAAACTTGTTTAAAATGAAATAAAATCCACTTCATAATTTGAACAGCGGTACGAGCGTTATTGCCCGACTTTACAGTACATTTTGCGACATGTTTGTGAAAGATATTACTAAATAAAATGTTTTAACAAAAGAAACGACTTCGAAAAGCATCAAATGGGAACTCCCTGCATAGAAACGCTTAAAAGAGTAAAATATGCTGGTTTCAATTTGACTGGTTTAAATTGCAATGTGTCTGTTCTTGTCTGTACCTAGTTCTGTTAATTTAAGTTAAGCAGTGTTATAATTTGAGCTAGGGGCACCTGTAATCTCTTTGAAGTTGGTGCCAAGAACAATATGACAAAAATGTAAGCGACTACCAAAATAAAAAACCTGTCAACTACAGTTAGGTAAGGTGTAAAGTTCTCATCAATACTAATTAAACGAGCCCAAACACGGGGTCACTGCTGTAAATCGTGGAGGAGTTACTTCGGCTCCATCATCAGGTCGACGAGAGTCCTCCATTAAATTGTAGGGCTTTAAAGCAAAATACTTAATGAAAAAATTAAAAAATGCATTCGTCGCCCCTAAGAATTTTGAAGGTTCCCCTTAATTTCTCTGGGATACCATTATCAGATCTTAGTTTCTTTTTCTTGGTTCCCTTGGTATATCTCCTTTCCAACTAAAAAAGTATTATCAAAATCGGTTCATAAACGACGAAGTTATCTGCGAACACAAATAAATATATATAGAAATGTATATACCGTCGAATTAAGATATCCTCCTTTTTTGAAGACGGTTTAAAATAGGAATATTCCTCAGATTTGTACTAAAAAACGGTTAAAAACCATAAACTTTAGCTCTATCGCTGACCGCGATACTCACCTAACTAACTAGACTAGGTAGAAGAGCCTCGCTGATTTCAGCACGGTTGGGCCGGCTCGGACCAGGCGGTACTTACTAGCCTCGCACTGAAGATCAACGTAAAATGCAGTGTTCGTGCTGTCGTGTTTCATTGGCAAGTGCGAGACCGAAGCCACAATAATGCTGAAGCATCACGAGACCGCCATAGTATAAGGTCATCGTTACATTGTCTGAATTGTCTGGAGTGTTTTACTTGATCTGTCACAAAGGCTTCGAGCCTAGTATGGACTCCAGCTCTCATTAGGGAATTTTAAAAAACTGTTATACATGTACCTAGATGTTGCCTGGAAGAAATTGCTTTTTAGCGATAAGGCCGCCATTTGTACACGGTGATTCAATGGATGTATTATGTAAACTATATATTTATGTAAACTGTTATATCTGTTGTACAATAAAGTGTATTCTATTCTATTCTAGATCTCATGAAACTTAAATTGTACCTTTCCTGTGAGAGAAAATAAAGTTTTATTATTATTTATTATTATTCGCCATGAGTATAGAACCTAACAGCAGTCCAACCTGGATCCTCTTGATTGGCAGTCGCTTGTTCTAACCGCTAGACCCACGAGGCAGTCTGACGCTTGTATGTAAACTTTGTAAAAAAATTATTGTGTTTGCTTATTTATTAGTATTTAAATTAAATTTTAATCTAACTAGATCCAATGACATGTAAAGCTGACATCATCAAAATACCTGCTATCTCCAGTTTTAACTAGAGATATTTTATTGGAAACGGCTGTAAATAGACAGTTTCTAGTACAATATAAATGTAGTTTATTCAATCAGCTATCGAAGAAATAAATCGTTCTACATCGCCTTGTGTTTTCCGAGAATTCATGAAAGTGCGCGCAAGTAGCTACTAGATGTTACTAAATAGGCAAGTAGTTGCGACATTTCTCATTGGAAACGAATGCTACTGCTAAAGAAATGAGGTGTTGTTTGTCAGCGATTTATTTTTTTATAATAAGGTATAGAAGTAAGGTATAGAATTTTGTAATAAGATATAGAAGCGAGAGAGCGATAGGAATAGAAGCAAGTCTTCTCTTATTCTCTAGAAAAAGACGACTTTCGTAATAGAAATATTCTTGTGTCGTCGGTGAGTTAACAATCATACAATAAATAGACAAAAGGACCCGAACGACAATGTATATAGATCACACAGTCTTTGCCTATGTGGGTTTTGAACCAAAAACAACTCAGTAAAAGGCGACGAGTTAACCACTACATTATACATTCAGGAAATCCATACTCTACTAATATAATAAATTCGTAAGCAACAGTTAGGCATTGACGGCTAAACCGCTGCACCGATTTCAATGAAATGTGGCGTGGAGATACTTTGATTCTTGAGGAAGGATATAGAGATATTTACCGCAATAACCGACAGGCTGAGAGTTTTTGTTCAACAGTAAAAAGAATGATGTTGTTAAAATCAGTATAATACTGTTTTTTACTGTCTCTCCTATACATTTCGATCCATCCTAAGGTTTCCTGGAAGAGATTGCTTTAGGCAATAAGGCCGCCCTTTGTACACTCCGTCTCAAATTTTATGTACTCCCTTCTAACTGTAATATTATAGTGTGCAAATAATGAGTTTTCTATCTATCTATCCATACAATGACGTGTAGTAAAATTTTTGCTAAAACCCAAAAAAAGTTGTTTTTTGCGAGACGTAAACGAAATTTATTATATAGCTATCAAAATAAATAGATCGTGACGTACATGTCTATAATATTTCTAAGAAATTATAGTTATTTCCTTATTTGATGTACAATAATATGCATTGCTCGTTTCTCCGTATTTGAGGCGACCCGATTTAGAAAATGCCGGTATTTTGCATACCGAACTGCTCTAATAATATTAAGCTGATTTGTTAATAGTTGTCCTACTTTAAGTTACTTTGTAATGTTATGTGTATAAACATTGTATGGTCAGGAAACGAGTAATAGAAGTGGGGGAAAACTTGAAGGAAACCCTGTACCAACCCATCTAGTGAACGTGGTGTTGTAGGCCAAACCTTTTCAAGGAGCTGGCTGGAAATACCAGCAGTGGCTTTTTAATGGAGATATGATATTGATGATGTAATAAAAACATCCCTATTTATACCAGATATATATATTTCTCTTCTCAGAGTGCCTCTTCAATCCTGAAGGTTGGCTGTCAGCTTCCTGTACTCCTTCTCATTGGCCAGGCGGAACAGTCTCTCCGGTCCACTCCAGGATATTACGTAGCCACGATTTTTTCTTTCGTCCAGCGCGTCCCTTCCACCTTGCCCATCATTATCAGTTGAAGCAGTATATATCTTTCGTGCCTAAGCACATGGTCGAGATATTCAATTTTACGCTTTTTGATGTTTTGCATTAGTATTTAAGGCATGTGAACGCCCTGGAGCACAGTATCGTTTCTGATCTTTTGTGTCCAACCGATGCGAAGCATGCGACGGTAGCACCACATTTCAAATGCCTCTAGGCGTCTCATTGTGTCGTCTTTTAAGGTCCATGCTTCGCAGCCGTACATGACTATGGGCCAGATGTAACACAGAAGTATCCTTACTCCGAGTTTTATGATAATTTGACGACAACACAGAACTTTCCTCATTTTATTGAAAGAGGCATGGGCAAATTCTATCCGGGTTTTAATCTCTTTGTCGGAATCCCATGCTTCATTTACCCAAGCACCATTGTACTGAAATTGTTGTACTCGTTCTTGTGGTCTCCACTCAATCGTTATGTTAAGTTTTAAATCTAGGATTTAAATATATGTATATTTGTCCAACCGAAACACAATCAGCCCCTTCACGACTTACAAACAGCCAAAGTGAACCATATTATCGCTGAGCTTACAATATTATCGAGTGGAATATTTTTTAAACGACATTTTCGACTTCCAAAAGTACTGATAAGGTTATACTATCAGAACGTTGCGTAATGAATTTTTCGAAACTGATAACAGTGGTCATAGGTTTGAGCCCTTATCGACTTCAAAATAGCTTTATTTTTATACTTTATAAGGAAAATGAATATATTTATGTTTTGTGCGTCGCTGTCCACACTATGACGCAAATGTAATTGCTACGCGTGTGCGCATTAACATTTTTTGAACAATTGTGGGAGCGTGGAAGGGTAAATGTTTTGTTTCTGTACAGATATGAATACTAGCTAAGCCCCGCGATGTTACCCGCGCTTCTACAACAACTGCTGGTCAAAGCCGCGGCGCAAAGTGAAACAAAAAACCTATGTAAATATGGACCTGTGTCCGTCTCCTGGTTCTAAGCTACTTCCCCACCATTTTCAGCCAGATCTGTTCAGCCGTTCTTGAGTTATGAATAGTGTAATTAACAGAACCTAATTATACATATATATATATATATATATATATATATATATATATATATATGAGCTTTCCATGGTGTCTCTTCTCTGCCTGATAAAATAAACAATAAACAAACAAGTTTAAACTAGTCCCAAACTAAGTAGAGCTTGTGTTACGGTACTAGAAAACTGCTATATATACAAATATACTTTTTTTGGAAAATACATACATATTATACATAGAAAACTCCCAAACTCTGTAACAAATATTCGCAGATCATACAAGCATTTGGTCCGACACGGGCATCGAAACCGAGACCTCAAGCACAGCAGCCGCATACGTTACCACTGCGCCAACGAGGCCGCAGTCAAAGTTATAGAAAGCTTGAGTTAAATACAACAATACTACTCACCATACTAACGAAACAGTAATTAAAATCAGACCATGTGGTTACTAATTAATTCATTACTAAACATGCATGTATAATTTATCAGCACTCATTATTTATGCATTACGACTTCAATATGCCTATGTGATTCAATTCAATTTATTTAATAAAATATTAAACATTACAGCTTATAACAAATCGCTTATATATATAACAACTAGCTTAAATTAGCCGTTAAATCAACAGCCTAACCTCTTTACTAAACAGCGCCGTTCAACTAGCGGCATGTTCCAAATGGTTCCTCCATTATCCATTATCCATCCTAGGAAAAGGATAGGTTTGGGTTTTTTTGTTTTGTTTTAAAAGCTAGTTTTTGGTTTATAAATTAATAAACAAGTAATATTGCCTGGAATCTAAGGTTGCCTGGAAGAGATTGCTTTGGGCAATAAGGCCGCTCTTTGTACACTCCGTCTAACATTTTATGTACTCTCTTCTAACTGTAATACTATAGTGTGCAAATAAAGAGTTTTCTATCTATCTATCTATCTAATGGTTTATTAAAAAAAAAACCCGATTACGTCAATATTATAGATTAAAGATATAAGTTAAATATATATTCGTAATCACCGTTCAAAATTCTTTAATTAGACTCGATTTATTTTGAAAACGTTTGTTTTGGGATTACTTTTTCGATCCAAAAATCCTTAATTTTGTTTTTTTTTAAATTTTTATGTACCCAGTGTAACTGTTACACTGAAACGAATCTATTGAAATAAAAATACGACAAACCGTTTAGGCTCTAGGACGTGCCAAAGAAGTATACATACATTCACTCGAAAAACCTTACCCTCCTTCCCGATCCCGATCGCTAGTTAAACGGCGGTGTTTAGTGAAGAGCTCGGCTAGACTGGATGAACCTGCTACTGATTGAACCGCTAATTTAGCTAATTAGCTAGCTAACATCGATACTAATTAGAACAAAAAAAATATGAACACTAATACAATTAAAAAGTGATTCCACGGCCTCACAGAAAACCAGTGTGAAATAGCGCCTGCGCTGTGTTTCACCAAGTAAGTGAATATACCGGAGGCCCATACCCCAACTCCTCGCCACATCCCTCTCCCCATCCTCCAAAGGTCGGCAAAGCACTTGTGACGCCGCTGACATTGCGAGTGTCCATGGTCGGCGGTAATCGCTTACCATCAGGCGATTCGTTTACTCATCATCATCATCATCATCATCAGCCTATCGCAGTCCACTGCTGGACATTGGCCTCTCCAATTTCACTCTATGGCTTCTCGCATCCAGCTCCTACCAGCCGTCCTGCGCAAATCATCGCTCCACCTGCCCTATAATTAAATTTTTAAAAAAGTTTGTAGGTATTATCTAGAAATGTTTATTTAGGAGTTTGGACGTAAGTAAATTATAATTAGGAGTACATTATATTCTCCATTCCTTAAGTTTTTACTTTCATCACCATTTGTCATAACCATAACGTATGTGACTGCTGTGCTGGAGGTCTTAGGTTCGCTTCACGGGTCTAAGCAAATCTTTCTATGATCTTCAAATATTTACTATCGAAGTTTATTTTTTTCTATGTATACGTATGTATTTTAGAATAATTATAAATATATATTATACATATTTATATCAGTTGTCTAGTACCCATAACACAAGGTCTGCTTAGCTTGGGACTACATGGCGTTTTGTGTAAAATGTCAGAAACAATAAACATTGTTATCAAATAGTATACGGGCAGATCTTGGATAGACCATATGATGCTATTGAACTACAGTACCTGGATGAACGGTATTTTGTATTTTGGTATATTTCTAAACATGTATCCTAGCTAGATAGATTTATCGCCCCCGAAACCCCATGCATACTAAGTTTCATGAAAATAGCTGGAGCCGTTTCCGTGATGTATATACAAGAATTGATCGTTTAAAGGTATTATATAAATAGATAACGTAAATACCTTGTTTAACTTTTTGAATAAAATTTTAAATTCAATGTTTCTTGAGTCTTAGACGCCCATAAACTTGACTAAATCTGTTTGAATAGACGTATAATATCGAGGGTACCGTTGTACAAAACAGAAAAAGGGCCGAGCGAGTCGTTCCAAAATTTTCCACTTCTAACTAGCGAACCGTAGGGCTGCCTACTCTAAAATTTAGAAACGAGTTCAAAAAATGTATATTTCCCGGATTTTGGAGTTGAAAACCCGGACACGCCTCTTGATTTCTTTATTAACTGTCATTATAAAAATAAAAGAAATGGTCCTAAATTATTTTATTTTCTAACTTCGGGCTTTGCGGGCTGAAGTAGAAATTTTGTAAGGTGGCACTTTTTGGTGGAAGTCAGGGGTTATAATTTTCTTCAGTAAACTCAGAGAACTGATTTAACACAAATTTGCATACATGAATATCCTATATATAAAATTCTCGTGTCGCGGTGTTTCTTACCAAACCGCTCCGAAACGGCTGGACCGATTGTTATGAAATTTTGTGTGTATGTCTGGTAAGTCTGAGAATCGACCAACATCTATTTTTCATACTGCCAAATTTTTATTTATTTTTATGACAAAACAAGATTTGACTGGTCACCTAGTCGATAAATATATACAAACATTAGATAAATTATTTATTTTCCAACAATTTTTTGTCTAAAACAATCTTCGTTTGGTTATGAAAAACATGAAGTTTTTCAAACCCGGACTGCACACCGAATTCTCCTAGGACTAGGACATATCCGCATAAACACGGCCAAACGACAGCCCTAGCCAACAGGTTGTGTATCGTCCAACAAACAGAGTCAAACTCGTAACCATTATGGAAAAGTACCAACTTAGATTCATTTACCATAACGGGCTTGCTCTAGTGGTTAGTGAACCTTACTGCTAAAACAGAAGAAGTGAGTTCGATTCCCACCCGGAACAAAACGTTGAGCGATGCACGGAATCATTTGTTGTGTCTTATGTATGTAGAAATATAAGTACGAGCTGACACATGCAAGTTTGTTTGCGTGTTTCCAATCCTGCTCGGGTCCTATTGGTCTAAACGTGATGTTAACTATCCTGTGTTAGGCACGCCAATACCCAGCCATGGTAGTTAACCTAACTACTGCCTCGGTGGCGCAGTGGTAGCGTATGCAACTGCTGTGCTAGAGGTCTCGTGTTCGATTCCTGAGTCGGACCAAATGTTTGTATGATCTGCAAATATTTGTTTCGGAGTTAGGGTGTTTTCTATATATAATATGTATGTATTAACAAAAAAAGTATATATGTATTAATATAAGTTGTCTAACACCCATAGTATACGCTCTGCTTAGTTTGGGACTAGATGGCGTTGTGTGTTAAAATGTCCGAAAATTCTTAAAAAATATTTAATTAATACACATTTAAAATAATGTAAAATTGGTTATTTTCAGAGTTCATCGTAGCAGCAATATGAGATGACCATTATATGTAAAAGATGTCTGTTAGCTGTCTGGTTGCTATGGTACAGGCTCTATCTAGTTTGGGATGAGACAATGATATGGGGCATACATCCAGTTATATTAATTACTTTGCAATGTACGAATATACTTTGCCAGTTAGTCATATGGTACATCTCTTAAGTAGTAGAGTCATGTTGATGTCAGCACAAACGGGTTGGCTCGACCGGAGCGGTACTACCCTCCCACAGATGATCAGCGTAAGATGACAGACCGGAGGCCTACAGATGCTGAAGCATCACTAGGCCTTGTTGCATTGTCTGCATTCGCAACGAGTATGGTGACTCTTGAGTTCTGCTTTCGCCTTTCATTGGGCAGAGTTATAGTACTCTGTAAAAATCTTGAAAAAAAATTAATTTAATTGAATGGAAGGAGCGACCTCCGGTTTAGTAGTCGAGGTCAATCACGTAGGGTCAGTAACCACTAGACCACAAATCATCGTCTAATATACTTATTCCTATCTTCTTACGTTTCATTTGAAAGTTTTTAGCTTTCACTTTTTATATCTCCGAAGTAGTAAGTAAACCGCATACCTTAAATACGAATATTTAAGGTATGCGGTTTATTTACTTCTAAAACCACAAGCTTTTTCATTTAGGCTTTAATTTTTCTTCAGATATTAATACAAAGTAAATTTTCCAAGAAATGAAACCTAGCTAGACCGATTTTTCATCAATCATCAACAACCCATAATGTCCCACTGCTGGGCTCGGGTCTCCTCTCAGGAGAGGGTTAAGCTATACGTCCCCACGCCGGCCAAGTGCGGGTTGGGGACTGGCAAGACTACGTTGTGGCCACGTATAATCTTGTCATTGGATTTTTTAACCCGCCCAAGGGCCTCCAACTAAGCTTCACGACTGTTATCGTATGATAACAACCGGACCTGCTGCTGAATGTGACCTTCGAATCACGGAGACGCTCATGGTAACATGCCACCAGCGATCATACATCCAGGTACTGAATGCGCCGTCGTTGCTTACCCTCGGTGATTGTTTCTAATCATGGAGTGCAACTGGACTATGAGCGGCGAGACCGATTTAGCGCTTTCAAAATTCCTACATTTTAAATTTGATGAAAATCGTTGGAGTGTCCGACATTCAGATTATAAAATATATATAAATACAAGAATTGCTTGTTTAAAGGCAGATTAGATATTGTATTAATAGTTAACCAGACTGGTGGCTCAATAAGCTACCATATTGTGGGTCACCATGCCACCATGGATACTACTCATGCTTGACAACAGGCTGAGTAGAGTTACATAACAGGATTCTATATATATATACAAAACAACATGAATCGCCGAATTCAAACTTAAATAAATTAATTAAATTACTAATAAATAATATGTACATACTTTTGTTTCAGGTACAACTGAATCCCACCATTGGACTACATTCCACGAATTAAAGCAACCCAGAGTACCTAATCTGAAATTATTTAGCATAGAGAAATATATTATCTAAATAGACTATCGACCAAATTTTTCTACCAAACTCGAAAATTTGCTACTAAACTCGAAAATTTTCTATGTAACTCGGAAATTTGATTATAAACTCGAAAATTTTCACAAGTATAACTACCAAAATTCGAGATTTTTCTACCAAACTTGGAAATTTTCCTGCCTTCCTAAGACCAAAGCCTTGTATTAATATTTATTGGATTATATTAGTTAGGATATAAGAATGATGCCCCAACAATACTGCCTCAGGTGGAAACATCATCACTCGAATGTGCAAAGTATGTTCGCTCAGCTATTGGAGAAAGGTCAGTACTTGTTCACTTTTTACCATCTCATCTTCCTAGCCTTTATCATTCCCAAGATTTGAGGTCGGCTACTAGTTCAACCGGTTTTACCTGAATATCAGTTTTTACACGGAGCGACTGGCATCGGACCTCCGCAACTTAGGGCACTGACTTTCCAGTAACGACTGCCATAGATATCCATGATAACCGGGACCGACGGCTTAACGTGCTCTCCGAGGCACGGGCGGTATACACCGCCATTTTAAATACTCCGGGCTTCTATTAAGGATTTCTTGTAGGAAAAACCCCAGAGCAGTCCGACCCAGGAATCGAACCTGAGACTTCTAAATCTGCAGTCGTTTACGATAACTAATAGAACAACGAGGCGGCACTATTTCATTGAAAAAAGAGGCGCGTAGGTTATCACATTGGAAAGAGAAGCAATCTTAGCCAGGTTAGCCTTAGGATAGGTGACGACTATTAACATATTGAGACGCCCTCCGTGCCTCAGAGGGCGAACCCATCAGTCTCGGACGCCATACAAATCTTTAGCAACCGTAGTACTACAAGCTTAGAACCGCCCCCTAGTTTAAAAAGTTAATTTCATGCCTCTTCTTTTATTTTGTCTCCCGTTTTGCTAAGGCCCCTCTTCCGATTTATTTCGTTGCAGTTTCCAAGCCAATTTATTTTTTCTATAACTCGTTGTGTTCGTTAGTTCTGCTGTGGATCCTGATGTACAGGAGTTACAGTGGTGGGCGTGTAGGAGGGAATTAGTTCCATCCGTTACTAGTAGTTGGAGCCCTAGGAATCCGACAACGGTCTTTCCACAGAACTTCAATTTTGTTTTCTAACGTTAACATTGAAGCTAAGTTAGTTTGTGTAAAGGCTCGGAGAAAGAGAATGTCTTTGTTATTATTTTACTACCACGGCAGGTCAAAAAATTTTTTAAAATGGATTAAGAGACAAACGAGTAGACTTATCGCCTGATGGTAAGCGAATACCGCCACCCATTGAGAGGTTGGGATATGGACCTCTGGTATCATCACTCACTCAGTGAAATACAGTGCGGGCGCTGTTTCACACCGGTTTTCTATGAGACCGTGGTACTACTCCGGTCGAGGTCGTCTCCCACGGTAAATCATTAACATGGTAAAAAAGAAATGGAAACCGGCCAAGTGCGAGTCGAACTCGTGCACCGAGGGTTCCATACAAACCTGTAGGCAAATATATTTATGCTTTTTGCATTTTTTCCTTTATCTGTGCTATAAAATCTTGCTTCATACAAAATTACAAATTCTGAGTTTATGGGAAGTACCTGGTAGGTTAGGCGACTGACAAAAATTTGCATTTTGCAATTTTGAATATTTGATTTTTTCACAGCTCCTAGTATTTTTTTAGAGCTTCTCGCACAACTTATTAATTTACAGTCTTTTTAAAAAGTTCATACGACTCACCAAAGTAAAGTTAATAAGGAGGTCATTTTTAATTAAATAAATTGCTCTGTTTCTATCCTCCCACCACTTTGTATTTATTCACTGAAAAATTCCACAGATCTCGTGCCTCATACGACCTTCGGGTACATTAATTATTTTACATTAATTAATTATACGAAACGTCACAAATCGAATATCTCGTGCCTCTTACGACCTTCGCGTACAATAATTATTTTACATTAATTTATTATACGAAACATCACAAATCGAATAAATACAGCAATCAAATGTCTAAAACACGCAACATTCGGGGTCACATTACAGAAGGCGCGCTCAGTTACGCGAGCAACAAAAATTCACGACACACAAAGGGCACCTTCCTGCCTAGACCTCAGAGTCAGAAGTCCCGTTACATTCCAAACATAGCCCAACTTAATAATACCACGTGGACTTCTTTTCATTTTTCGATATCTCTTTTCATTTTCGAGAAACCGTCGATTAACCCAGAAAAGACAACGAAACAACGACGCGATTTTCGTCATTTTTGCATTTTTCAATGATAAACTTTTAGTCGTATTGTAACCCTCGCCGATAGGCATCTTTTGGCACTTTAATCATCCACATAACCCTAAACCTAGTAGGATACCCTAAATGGTATCCTACTGAAGCAATCAAAAAACATTTTCAATGTGAAAATTGTGTGTGTTTATAACTAATACCTACAGTACTAAGCTTTTGTTCAACAGTAGAAGTATAATAGTAAGTATATTTGGCAACCCTAGTCATGGTTCATCTTCTTCCCCCTCTCCATTATTATTGTATATGGGGCATTTTTTTGTGCGGAAATCCCCTCGGATACCACTGATTAGTGGTTATGTCGGACGTAAACCTACTAAAAACCGCACACCGTCTCGGGTACTAGAAGCCGTTGAACCGTGTGCATCCTCGAAAGGAAATCCCTGAAACCCGGACATACCTCGGGCTACCTACGGCTTGTAGATCCCCCCTCCTGTGTAGGGCTATTGCTTTTTTCTATTTACAAAAGGGGCACGAGCAATTTATAGAGCTTGCGCCGCCACCCCCGCCTGCTTATGCTGGAATGACCGGTGGCCTCACCTGTCACCCCCAAGCTTGCGCTTATGGAGGACGACGCTCGAGTCGTCTGCGATACCTGGTCCGTAGGGTACCTGGAGGGTATTCTAAACCTCTCCCGGTCCCTCTCTGCCATCTCCTTCGCAAGCACAATTTGCTCGTAGAAAGAGACAGCTGAGTTCAACACGCTCTCGATCTGCAATATGGCCGCATATTGTATATGGTTACCAGGTCGGACCAAACGTTTGTATTATCTACAAATATTTGTTTCAGAATTTGGGTGTTTTCTGTAATAAGTATGTATTTACAATAAAAGCGGTATATTTGCATTTATTTCGTTGTCTAGTACCCATAGTACAAACACTGCTCAAACGGGGTCTAGATGGCGTTGTGTGTTAGATGTCCGAAATTATTATTATTATATTATAGTGAACGCATTCTAATCAATGACTGACTGAGACCGGAGCACTCATTATTTCATACTGATTGCCGCAGAATCGCTAATCAAATATACTGTTGGCATAGGTTGTGAGGCATTTTAATTAATTTTTTCAAACCACAGGTTCAGCAACCGTGACCAGCTTAATAAGTTAATGTAAATCTCGAGGATATTCATAAAACTTAACTAAGGCTAAGGCTAAGGAAGATAGGCTACGCTACACAATTCACACAGAAGTGATATTCCGATAGAAACTCGTACATCTATATATATAAATAAAATTTGAATGTAAGATTTTCAATAAATTCATATGAAATTATATACGGTACTTACCTCAAAATTCAATTTTTGACTGTCTCCATTTGTTCCGGTTAATGTCTGGAACGGCTGGATCAGTATTGACGGGACTATCATTGGT
This sequence comes from Hyphantria cunea, assembly GCA_003709505.1. Lineage (NCBI taxonomy): Eukaryota > Metazoa > Arthropoda > Insecta > Lepidoptera > Erebidae > Hyphantria > Hyphantria cunea. The sequence continues at coordinate 161,818 of PKRV01000581.1, forward strand.
ATATAGATGTTGATATAAGGAGTAACTTAGGCTAATATTTTAGACTAACTTCGCCCCTTGGCTTTGCTCGCCGTCGTTGGAAAGGTACAACAATAACCGAGGATAATACCACGGAGCTCGGCTAGTATTTATAAAAAATAAGTTCTAGCACAAAGTAACACAATACAAAAACAGGTAATAAACTTGTTTTTGTGTGAAGCGGCTGTTTAACGGTCTTTTGTACGGAACCTACCTCAAACTTCATGTTATAAGTGTAAATTACACATTATACATTCGTGGATCGACCTTGATCGCTTGACGAACCAACCGTGGTCCACCACGGCTACGATCGCGAACCGGACCTACCACGAAACATATACAAAGAGGTGATGCCCACTACAGGTTTTTATACGAAACAATGCGTGATAATTTGCGGGGTGAGGGGGTGTTATTTATACTCTTTTCCACCTACCAAACAATAGCACACGCTATAATTTAAAAAACCCCCTACTCCAGCACTTAATTGAGTAATCATACGCCAAAAATACCTTACATCACTTTGGAAAATAGCTGATACTCTTACAGTGCTGGACCGATATTTACCAAACATAGCTAAGAACCACTGCAAGGTAACTGGCTTTCAAATGCAAAATATCGGATCGAAATCTGTCTATCCGTTTGAGAGCTACAATGCCACAGCAAACACACACACACTTAGATATTAACGTCAAACTTATAACACCCCTCTTTTTACGTCGTGGGTTAAAAACTACTCACATCGTTAGATGTTAAGGTTGCTATGTAGTTCAGCTTCCTGACACCAGTGTCGAATTCCGACCAAAATTCATTCATCAATATCCAGCCTTGAATATTGCCATAAACTGCCGAATTTAATACACCTCCGTTCGCTTAACTTTTCTAAAAAGGGGTACAAAGATTTGCTATTGAGGATATTAATAATCTAAAATAAAAAAGAATCAACTTTAGGAACTGGACTAAATTTTAATAGGACCACACAGGAGGCACCAGCTTTCAAATAAAATAAAAAAACATCAAAATCAATTCACCCAGTCGTAAGTTCTGAGGTAACAACAAAAACACAGTCGAATTGAGAACCTCTACCTTTTTGAAATCGGTTAAAAGGCTGAATTGGTTGAGCGCGCTAATCTCAGGAAGTATCAGTGAGGCTATGGTTCGATTAAAAAACACTTTCTGTATCATTAACTCAGTTGTGGAGGTTTTTTTTTATGTTATATGGGGCAAACGAGCAGACTTATCGCCTGATGGTAAACGATTACCGCCGTCCATGGACACCCGTAACACCAGGGGCGTCACAAGTGCGTTGCCGCCCTTGAGGGATGGGAAGGGGGAGTAGGGTTGAATTATGGGTCTCCGGTATCCTCACTCACTCAGTAAAACACAGCGCAGGCGCTGTTTCACACCGGTTTTCTGTGAGGCGACGGTATCACTTCGGCCGAGCCGGCCCATGTATGCTGAAGCGTGGCTCTCCCACGGTGAATATGTGATATAAATTCACGTTATGATTAATATTGATTGGATTATTAAAGTAAAATCTTAGCAAAATGTGGGCAAATTATTCCCTTTAGAGCGTCCACTTCGAGCGCTTCGTTGTCGGATAAAATTTAGCAAAAATAAACATATTTCTATCTTTCAAAGCTCTATAGCCTTTTTAATGGTAACTAAATTCGTTCACGCCGTATAACATCACGCTACTAGCGATAAACGAGGCAGACGAGGTTGCTTGGGACCGTTAGTCTAACACATGGTCGTTTAATCCACACATCGCGCCACAATCGGCCACAAGCTTCTTCTTTTTTGAGAATGCGTAATTCTTGAAATGCGTAAGAGCCATGACATTGTCCTCAAACTATTTCTTTTGTATTTTTCGTAGTTATTTTGTGAACATACTGACATCTATCCTCAAATTAGTCAACTAGAACAACATATAAACAGTTCAGAAAAAAAACAGGGGCCTTAATTAGAACCTAAATATTTTATCAAGTAATGTATCAAGTAATTTTGCATATAAAGTACTTTACATATTAAAATGTAACTAATTTTACTTATGCTGCTAATTGTAAGGGTATTTTAAAATTCATTAAAATTGTTTCTGTTATAGAATGTTCTGGATTTTCATCCAAAGATAGTATTAGAAAGCGATGGATCAAATAAAATTAATAGATAAGATTAGACTCCAACAAAATGGACCAAGATTTTGTTTATCCCATTGTTACTATGATAAAACCAAACTAAATCCTTATTAGGGAAGATTAAAAGTAAATAAATGGGAATATTAGTGACAACATAAGGCTTTTTACAATTATAAATAAATATAAATAATAAATAAATATTTGACATTTAACTCACAACGTTATCTAGTCCCAAACTAAGCAAAGCTTGTACTATGGGTACAAGACAACTAATATAAATACATAAATACTTTTTTTTCTAAATAAAATACCTTCATATTGTTGCACAGAAAACACCCAAACTCAAAAACAAATATTTGCAGATCATACAAACATTTCTGGTTTGCGGAGGAACGGGTCACATGTCCCTCCAACAAAAGGGAGGATCCTCCGACCAGGTGATCATGCCTGGGGGGCTACTGCCCTAATTAAAGCGACCTCGATCATACCGAATTAGTTTTAATTAAATTTTTAGATTAGTTTCTTAACAAGGTTATGAGGAAGAAAAATCACACAAATTGTCACTTTTGTAATTTTATTTATGCAATGAATAATGTAATACACGTCAATTGGTTTACTTAATTGACCTTGAAAAAACTGTATTCTGGTAAGAGTGGTGGGTACGTCCCTTACATCCTACACCTGGGTGTAGGATGTGATGGTAATTTGTTTGTAATTGTTAAATTGATGAATGAATTATTGTCGAAATTCGACGACAGGGCGAGCACTAGTTAGTATATTAGTATCAAGATATATTGTGTATAATCGGACATAATACGATTTTGAAATACTACCATTCTCAATATTCAAATAATTTAGACTCAATGTTATGAAGACAGGGTAGCGTGTCAGGCAAACTCGGTATTATAAAAATACGAATTTAATTTTGAATTAAAACAGTATGTTAACACTTTAAACTACTTATACAAAAACATTGACCCTATGGTTGCCACTTGACAAGACACACAAAGATAGAAAATGATTTTAATTTTTTTTTAATCAGTTTTCGAAATTACGTACTAATGTTAATAAACTGTGTATTAAATACAAAATGTCGTTTATTCTTTCATAATTGCAGTTCTCCTTTTCTGACAGACTGTCTCTGTGGCGCAGTGGTAGCGAATGCGACTGCTGTGCAAGAGGTCTCGTGTTCGATTCCTGAGTCGGACCAAATGTTTGTATGATCTGTAAATATTTGTTTCGGAGTTTGGGTGTTTTCTATGTATAATATGAATGTATTTACAAAAAAAAAGTATATAAGTATTAATATCAGTTGTCTAGTACCCATAGTACAAGCTCTGCTTAGTTTGGGACTAGATTGCGTTGTGTGTTAAAATGTCTGAACATATTTATTTATTATTTTCTCTTGTTAATAAATCTCTGCGGATGCCACCCGCTGGTAATAATGTCGGACTTGAACCTACTAAAAACCGCACACCATCTCGGGAACTAGTAATCGTGGAACCAGATGCATCCTAAAAAGGATGTCCCTGGCACTTCGACGTACTTGTAGGTCCCCTGAACTTCTGGATCGTTTTGTAATTTTTCAAGTACCTACTTAGAATTCTGCGCAAAAAAAGCAAAAGACCTAGGGCATCTTTCCCCCTGAGTAAAAGTATTTATTTAATATTATATATAATATAAGTATAGTTTATCATCATGCATAAAATTTGTGTCGATGTAGAAAAGGGCAAGCCCTGGTATTTTGCTTGCTCGGTAGAGTTAAGGACAGTAGATAACTATACTATGAGATTGGCTATAGTATGTTACATATAGTAGCCATTTAAAAAAAAAACTCCAAGAAAAATAAAATAAAAATAAGAACTTGTCACCACCATTATTCATCCCGTGGGTGTCGAAAAAGCCGACTGAGGGAACAAATTGTTTAGGACAACATTACTACGAAGAGAAGGTACAACAAACATATCTGGATAGCATGGAATATAAGCCTTTCTAAATGGTGGCCTATGTCAAAGTGAACTATTAAATGCTGTTGATGTGGCTACTTCCACATACAGCGCAAACTAAAAAATATTACAGCGCCATCTATCGAAGATACACCGAACTACGGAGTAACGAATTAGTAACTAATAATATTAGAAGATGTTTCTAGAACAAAAAAAATGTTATTCGCGAGACAACCCTGACTCTACACTAAAATATTTTACAAGTCATGTTTTTTTATTACGCTAAAAACCAGTTAAGCTATTTTGGTGGCCACCGACAATTTATTATTTTTTTCAAAAACCAAATGGTATAAAATTATCATACATTTGTTTTTTTTTTCGTTTTGAGTCTCTTTTATTTTTGGAACAGAATACCTGTTTGGTTATTAATAAGTTTCCTGTTCGGTTGTCATGTCAACGGAGTAGTTATTCTTTAGGTATTATATTTTATTTATTAATGAAAATTCATATCACAAACGTTGTATGATAAGGGTCGTAACTCTCAGCAATGATGGGTTCGACGTGTTCTATTCGAAATACGCAAATATGGCTACTGCGATTAACGTTGTTTTCTCTTGAGGAAGTACTCCTATTGGTCCAAAGCTAGACAGTTCCTTTGTGCCGTATAACTGACATAAACCTGATTCTAATCTGATATTCTTAAGCTGTAGACTTAGTTTTTAAAACCGTTAGAGAGCCACGCTTCGACATGAATAGTCTCGCTCGCCCGGAGTGATACCACGGCCTCACTAATAAACCGGTGTGAAACAGCGCCTGTGATGTGTTTCACCGAGTAATTGGAGGAAGAGGTCCATACCCTTAACACCTTCCCCTACCCTCTCGTCCCCCAAAAGCCGGCAACGCACTTCTGACGCTTCTGGTGTTGCGGGTGTCCATAGGCGGCGGTAGCCTGCCAGTTTGCCCCCAATCCCATAAAAAAAAGTTGCAAACATCAATGAAATCTGTTGCAAAATAAGGGAAATATTCGTTTTGAGTGGATTGGAATTAAAACTTTTGCCGGAGATTCTTATTTTTAAACATTATATAGTCCTAATACCAAGTTGTCTGTGTGATAACGGATTGAGAATATTAAGTGTTACCGTCTCTGTTCATCCCATGGGTGTTGTAAGTGTCAAATTAGGAAGCAAACAGCTCAGGACCAGATCACTCTGAGAAGGACCAATTCGTCTGGCCAGCGTGGTATAGTAGGCCAAAACAGCCCTTCTAAAGAGAGCCCTATATCCAAGAGTTAACTATTAAGGGCTGATGATATGAAGCTATTCTTTGGTTGCTTTTTAGCGGAGTTAGGTTCTCGTAATCCTGGAGTTAGGGGTGGACAAATGCGAAAAGCTTTTAAGCGCCGCTTATAGGCGCCATAAGGCACTGGTAATCACTTTCTATCATGCCAAAATCCATTGAAATTGATGCAGCGACAGACATTCGAATTTATAATATTAGTATAGATTTTCAGTCCAATCAGACCATCTTTCTCATCTTGCTTGCCTTTATTAATCCTAAGATTGTTTGGAGTCGACTACAAGTTCAAATGTTTCTACTTGAAAATCAGTTTTTACACGGAGCAACTGACATCGGACTTCGCCAAACCTGAAGGCGAACTCAATTCGAAGGTTGAAAGCTCTCAGTATATTTGAGGGCACTGACTTCCCACTAACCGATTTTTATGGCTGTGAACCACCGTAGGTAGGCGCTCATAGCCCAGTTGCACTCTGTGATTAGAAACAACCACCGAGGGCAAGCAATGACGGCGGTCAGTACCTGGATGGGTGACCGCTGGTGGCATGTTACCATGAGCGTCTCCGTGATTCGGAGGTCACGTTAAGCAATCGATCCCGGTTGTTATCATACGATAACAGTCGTGATTTATGGCTTTAACCCGCTCCTGAGAGGAGACCCGAGCCCAGCAGTGGGACATTATGGGTTTTTGATTGAACCACCGTTGGTGGAATCACCATTTTGACAAACCGTTTAGAAATAACAAGCGCTTCAATTTAAGATGAAGTTAATTGAATTAGAAAAAGATTATAGAGTTATTTTTAGCTCTAAACACCGAACTCGTTTGATAAATTATATTATACACATCGTTCAATCTCATGTTCCAATCTCGTTTATAAGATTTCGACATTTTTAGAAACAATTTACTTAAGTTTAAGAAATAGTAACATATTGTGTGGAACAAAAGTCCAAATTTATTCCCAATCGGTTTAAATGATCTAAATGGACGCTGTGCTTATAAAAACTTCCAAATAAATCCATTGGGGGATCAAAATAGAAATGTAATTCAAAAAGATCACCTGGGGGAACAGTGTGGACGAAAATGCCAATTCAATCACCCTGGAGATCTAATCAGGGTTTCCTAGTGAAGCAAAAGGATTTTTTTATGGTATAGTTTACTAGTTTTTGCCTGTGGCTCCGCCCACGTTAAGGTGATTAGTAAAAACCGCATTCAAATCGGTTAAGCCGTTTCTAAAATTAGCGTGCACAAACGTACTGATATACAGACAAAAATAGTAAAAATGCGGCCAAGGCCAAGTGCGGGTTGGAGACTAGAAAGACTTCATTGTAGCTATGTAATCTTACCGTTGTATGTTTTCAAGCCGCCCAAAGGCCTACAACAAAGCTTCACGACTGTTATCGTATGATAACAACCGGGACCGACTGCTTAACGTGACCTCCCAATCACGGAGACGCTCATGGCAACATACCACTAGCGTCACCCATCCAGGTACTGACCGCGCCATCGTTACTTACAAGCAACTGGGCTATGAGCGCTTCATATTACATTATTGCACCTGATATTTCAATTAGAGTGGGGTCTCAAATCCTTCTGTAAGCCCACCATCTAGGTCTACTGACATTTACGACAGTCCAGAAGATTAATCGGAGACAATACTAATATAAATAGAACAGAAATAAATAAAGGTTACAAGATAATAATTTAAATTGTGCGTTTTAGAAATGATCAAATATAATTTAACTTTTAGTTCCTAATATATTTAGGAACTAGCTTCTTCAGTTAAAGAGCAAAAATAGCCTCTCTGCCAAGGTTTAATCTATCATTACACCAAAATTAATCCAGTTCAGCGGTTAAGTCGTGAAAGCGTAGCAGACAAAAATACAGTTAATTGCAACTGCAACTGGGCTATGAGTGCCTGATATTTTATAAATGTGGCATAATGAACCAATAATCCTTCATATCTTACGCTATTTACGTAACGTAAAACGGACTCATAAAATACCCATCTTATTTAATGACACGTCGAAATAAATACTCAAATTGCTTGAATTAGGTACCTACTGGAATTCCCCAGATACCGACTTAGTCAAGTTTTATTTTTAAAATAACATTAGGGTTTTTTGCGCACGTTCAGTTCGGTGCTTCTTTATGTGTGTGCCTGGCAAAGTGGAATAATAATAATGATAATAATTGGAAAGTGGAATAATAATAATAATAAAGATTTCACAGGACGACACAACATCACAGGTTACACAGCCTTAGTCTCAACTTGCTCAAATGAACTCCACTTGGCCTAGGCCCGTGGTTTTCATTAAAATACCGAAATTCAGATTTCGAGAAAAATAAACGCACAAATAATAATAATAAATATTTCCCATCGCCATCTAGTCCCAAACTAAGCAGAGCTTGTATTATGGGTAATAGACAACTGACGTGAATACATAAATACATTTTTTTTTGTAAATACATACATATTATACATAGAAAACGCCCAAACTCCGAAACAAATATTTGCAGATCATGCAAACACTTGGTCCGACCCAGAATTCGAACCTGAGCCCTCATGGACAGCAGTCGCGTACGCTAGCACTACGCCACCGAGGCAGTCAAATGAAAGCACAATCAGAATCTGAGTGGATGGTCACCATACTCATTGCGAATGCAGACAATGCAACAATGCAACACGGTGACCCAAACTATAGCGGCTTATTGAGAGGCCTCTGCATTACTATAGTAATCATTATTTCTGATTTTATAAATAGTCACATGTTAGGGTTTAATTTGAGAAATATAAACCTTCTAATGTTTAGAAGAGACTTTATTCAAAACACTATTAAAATCACAATATCACTCAGAATCAATCAATCAATCAATCAACATTCCATAATGTCTCACTGCTGGGCTCGGGTCTCCTCTCAGGAGAGGGTTAAGGCCATACGTCCCCACACTGGCCAAGTGCGGGTTGGGGACTGGCAAGAATATGTTGTGGCTACGTAAATCTTGCCGTTGGATGTTTTTAAGCCGCCCGAAGGCCTCCAACTAAGCTTCACGACTGTTATCGTATGATAACAACCGGGACCGACTGCTTAACGTGACCTCCGAATCACGGAGACGCTTATGGTAACATGCCACCAGCGGTCACCCTTCCAGGTACATCACTCAGAATAACAGTTTTTAATTGTCGCCGAGATCGATAAGGCGATCGCTGATATCACGCAGATATTTATCGCATTGTAGCTCAAACTGAACTGCGCCCTGCGTCCCGCGAGACGTCCTTTTATACCACATGCCGTGATTACAAGTACATTCTGTATGTAAAAAAGGGTCAGAATATATAAGCACACTAAACTATTCAGACACTGAAAACATCTTGGTAATTTTAAAATAGAAAATAGTATTACATTACATGTTCATTACATGTTCGCTTATCTTTTTTCCATAAGGTTCAATAAACAAAAATAGATTTTTCATAGAAAGAATAAGAATGTTATTGTAAGAGCAGTAATTACCTGAAACATAGGTCTTACCTAGATCAGGCAGATCATAAAAAGAAATTGACCTTACTTACCAAAGAGTTTAACTAATACTTTTGTTTTTTTTATTTATGCTGCCAAAATGACTCTGCTCTGCCTGATAGAAAGCATGAGCAGAATCCAAGAGTGGTGGCCACCATCCTCAATCCGAAAAAGAACAATGCAGCATGGTGACCCACACTATGGCGGCCTGGGGGGAAGGGGGATGGTGAGGGGGATAGGGGGCTTTGGATTGGGGTATGGGCCTCCGGTTTCCTCACTCACTCGATGAAACACAGCGTAAGCGCTGTTTCACACCGGTTTTCTGTGAGGCCGTGGTATCGCTCCGGTCGAGCCGGCCCATTCATGCCGAAGCGTGGCTCTCCCACGGATAATCTTGTTTTTAATTGTAATACTTGGTTTTAATTGTAAAATTATTTAAGAATTTACAGTTTGTCTATTTAAAGTTAAGTCCACTCTTAATAAACACCCAAATCTTGCACATTGAACATGGAATATCGATTTAAGGTTCATTGTTCTATACCTTAAGAAATTAAACGAGAACTTTCATGGTGTTTAGACGTCTCTACTGTTATTCTGGAATAACCGTTCTTCGTAACTATACTTTTGCTTGAAGAAATATAGTTTCTTACTAAACTTAGAATTGCGTTCAGCCGTTCCATGTAACGTTAGGTCATCTATGACCTTAAAATAGCTAAATAGTAATATGACAATTTGACTCGCGACAGATTGTGCTTTATCGGTTTCACTTTAGTACATTATAATCTAACAAAAAATAGTATGTTAGCTTGTAAGCAGTATGTCAATTTAAAATCTCGCTAGTTAGATTATTATCTATAAGTTTTTACAATCTTACGGTGACATGTATATTACAGCTTATGTTGAGTGTTAAATTCGTATATATTATGTTAATATATTGTTAATGGTGAAACAGTGAGTTAATTTGTATAATTGTAGGTAATAAACACGTTCGGACGCGAACACAATGTGAAATGAGAGCTAAGTTCAATATTATAAGATAGTGGCATCTAAATAGGTGCCATATAAAATATTTAATAACAACTTAAATATAATTTCTTTTTAAAACTTAAGATAATATATTGAAGTCTAAAGTCTGACTTGCCTAGTTTTCATATACGAATTATTATTAAGTACCTACTGACTTAGTCAAGGGAGGGCATTATTTTTAATGGCTAGTTTCTACCAGCAAACCAAGTTTTCGGAAGAATAAAATAAGAACTTTCAGTTTTAGTATTTGAAAACTAGCCAAGTCAAACTTCAGGTTTCAATATAGTATCCTAGTTTTAAGAAGAAATTATATTTAAGTTATTAAAACAGTTTGAACTTGTAAAATAATAAACAAGTAATGAGTTATTAGAAAAAAAATCCCGACTGCGTATCACTTTTTTTTTATTTTTTATTTTGATGTTCCCAGTCACATAAAAATACGACAAGCTGTTTAGGTTCCACAGCGTGCAAAGGAAATATACATACATACACTCGAGAAACGTGATCCTCCTTTTTTCGCAGTGGGGTAATAAATAAATAATATTTCGTACATCTAAACTACACAACGCCAACCAGCTTCAAACTAAGCAGAGCTTGTATTACAAAAACTAAAGTGACTGATAGAACACTTATATACTTTTTGTACTTACATATTATTTTTTATGTTTTTTTATTCATTTATCTTCATTGCAAACATTATACAGAAAATACAAGAAAATGAGTTACAATAATCATAAATACAGCAATTGGCGGTCTTATCGCTCACGGCGATTTCTGCCAGACAATCGTAATATGGACATATCAGGTGAAAAAATATTTTTGTAGTGAACACACGATTAACACATTAAAATATTCAGAATATCAATAGATTTACATACATAAATACACACTCAGTCTATTTATATATGTACTATTGCATAAATACATAAACCTACACAAATACTTATATACATATATATACATATTATACATAGAAAACACCCAAACTTCGAAACAAATATTTGCAGTTCGAACAAACATTTGGTCCGACCCAGGAATTGGATCCGTGACGTCAAGCATAGCCAGTGATGCCAGATTTTCTTAATATTTTTGTATTTCTGCAACCCATCGTCCCTATTTTCTGGTGTTGACGGTACTGTCTTTGAATTTTTATTTTTTTATTGCCTTCACTACCTACCTACACTTTCGGTTCCGGATAGTTATCCCCAAAAAGAGAGATATAGCTCGTCCCGCGCGGGACATAAAAATTTTGGTTCAAAAATAGGGACGTCCTGTCAAAAACGGGACGACTAGCAACGCTGAACATAGCAGTGGCATACCACTTCGCCACTGAGACAGTCTTGTAAAAGAATAATGGCTGGCCTGTCGTTGTACAGGTTAGTGACGATGACTGTTAGCCCTTCGGTCGTGAGTTCAAAGGAGTAGATTGCATGAAATCCAAAGGTTTTTGTACCTGAAAAACTACAGGTAACCCCGCGATTTGCAGCTTGTCATTAATAACAAAAAGCTCATATCCGCGGCCGTCTAATTCCTAGACAGAACCTTTACTATTTTTTTTATAAAGCAAGGGGCAAACGAGAGGACGTATCGCCCGATGGTAAGCCATAACCGCCGCTCATGGACACCCGCAACACCAGAGGCTTCACAAGTGCGTTGCCGGCCTTTTAAGAAGGAATACGCTCTTTTCTTAAAAGTTTGAAGGTCGTATTGGACCAGATTAACTAACCAGACTGCTGATAAACACACTTATATATTTGTAAATAGAAGCATATATATATATCTAATTTGAATCTTAAAAACGGCTGTAACGATTTTCTTGTTTAATATGCAGGTTTCAGGAGCGATGTTTTTGTTTTATATTGGGCCTGCACAAAATCACAATGTAGCATGGTGACCCACGTAATGGCGGCCTACTGAGGTTTTTGCATCATTTGGGAGTCCGGTCTCGCATTCACCAACGTATCACGACAGCACGAATGCTGTGGATTTGAATTTCTGTGCGAAAGTAGGACCGCCTCGGTCGAGCCGGCCCGTTCGTGCTGAATAGCGGCTTTGCTACTTGTAGAAATCGATCTAGTAAGGGTGAATTATATAATATATATAATTACAATATTTATTAAAAAATAAACTAGGCAAAGGTCAGTCATCCAGATACTCTATACATGCATGTCGGACGACTAAGAACGCGCAACCGTCGCTGACGGCAGGCGCCCTGCTACTGAGGTAGCGAATTATTTATCTCGGAAAATATCACAGGAATAACTCGTGTCAAGTATATGAATTCTTTTAGAATTATTTATATTAATACGCGAAGTAAAAACTTTGTACCCCTATTTACGAAAATGATGCTGACGTAGGAGTATGAACTCCGGCACTGGCACAATTAACATTTATATGGCGGAGGAGGGCAGAAGGCTAAAAAATGAAAGTAAATGAATTATGGTACCACTAGTTTAGGACTGCCCAATGCCGGGATGGTTGGTGCTCTTTTTGGGAGGCCTTCGTTCAGCAGTGAACGGCAATAGACTGAAGTAAAAATTAAAAATAAATTACCATAAAATACACAGAACAAATTAACTATCGTTCTTATTACATAATGTCCTGAGAGGGAAACGAACCCGAGAGGACCGGCTTAGCGGTCAGGTTCACTAGCCGCTAGGCTAACAGGAGAAATACGTTGCTAGGAATTCGTAAAAATAATAAACAATACAGTCCATTCGCCACACTTAAAATACCATGTAAAAATATACTCTATACATCTAAATAAATAAAATTTTCTGTTTGTCATTTCAAATTAACAGCTTTCCAGTAAATGCTATGCTTATATATTGTTTCGGCTAATCTCTGGTACGGCTGGACCGATTTTGACGAGACTTTCACTGACGGATATCTGATGATACTATAAATAACTTAGACTACCCTTTTTTAAACTAGCTTCGCTTAAACGCTGCCTAACAACAACTGCTGGCCTCATCTAGTTGTACTTAAAAATACGCACACGCATTAAATTTACATTCGCGAACAGGTTTATTTTAATTAACCGTTTTATTTGTTGAAAAGACAAGGATTGCGGTATATGGTTGTTACTAAAGTGAGAGAGATGTATATATTTTGATTGGTTGGCGAAAGGCAACCTGCGATTTGTAACCGCCTACTTTTGCTGCCTATTCTCGGTATAACGGTGACCTCAGCTCCACAGTTTTTTTTATACCTACTGACAACAACTTGTTGTTTGTTATCGATGGTTGTACAAGGTTAGTTATGAACGTACAAGATTTTTTGTGACAATTTTTTTTTTTTAGATTTTATTTTTATAGTTCCGGAAATTCATTAGAGGAGTTGGATTTAATAATAAATAAATAAATATTTGTAACACAGCGCCATCTAGTTTCAAACTAAGCAGAAGCTTGATTGGTGGAATACATTATACTTTTATTCAAAGACAACGTACAAACTTCGAAACAGAATGATTTGTTGCAGATCAAATGTTAGCAGTCGCCCTCGCTACCACTGCAACCAGGTAGTTTTATTAGAGAACTAGTTTATGCCCGCGGCTCCGCCCGCGTATAGGTCGAATATAGCGGCAAAGGTTATTCTGATGTATAAGCTATATTACTGTTAAGTTTCATCCAAATCTGTTCAGTTGTTTTTACGTAAAAGAGTATCCATCCATACCAACTTTCACGTTTATAATATTAATAGGATTACTTAACTGCGCAATGTGTTATCCTGCTGGGATGCATCGCAGCCTCTCACTGATTTGAGGACCAAACCTGTTATTTGAAAATGAACTTTATTAACCCGAGTTTCTATTGTTTCAGAACGATTTTGCGATGTCACATTGTATTGTTCGCCGAGTTTCGCTACACAAGTGTCCGGCAAAGATTCCGTGGAACCACAGAAAATACGAGGAGTTTCTTTAAGAGCTCATAGGTAAGTTTATATTTCTTACGAAAATAATTTGGGTATTTTAGAATAAAGAAACTGGCAACACCAAATAATTACTATGGTTGTGTCGATAGACTCTTCCAGACAAATATCTGGTCATAGACCAAACCATCTATCATCATTATTTATTTATTTACTTGTAAAGCGACAGTTTCCTTATTGTGGGGGACTTTACAAATACATGAAATGTACACAAAGAACACCCAAATTCAAAACAGCAATTTGTGGATCTTGTCAAGACACGGTACCCGTGCAGTGGTGTATAAACTAAAAGACAATGACCGTAGGTTGTTGGATCTAAATTTTCTTCTTACTCTTGGACACCGAAAAAGACCTTTGAAGCGATGCATAGCTTGACCTTCGCTATCGTATTCTCACATACCAAAGTATAGGCGCCGGCACGTAACTTGGCCCGATTTCGGCGATTCTTACCCCAACTAGGGTAAGTTCGCGCATTGTGCACTCAGTGCAACAAATCAAAACAAACACTCGAAGTGTAGTCGACTGACGCTCCAATTGCTTGCTCGGAACGGTGCTACTACAATCCCCGCATCCCTCTATCAACTAAAGGGACCAAAATATCGACTTCTGCGCGTCTAACGAATCTGGCTAAGTTACGTGCCGGTCTCTATACAGAATCATGTTTGAAGACTTCAAATCCATACTCCGTACTTAATATTATAAATTCAAAAATAACTCTATCTCTTACGCTTACAGTTAGGTTAGCTCTCGATCATTCGAGAGCGGTATAACCCGTTCGAAACGTCGGGATATACAAGGTATCTTTTGAATAGTTTTATAGCGAATAAGCACCGCTGTAAAACAAACTATGTATACATAAACATCTTCGAAGGATTAAACAGATATTCTTGACGTTAGGGTAAAAAAATAAAATCAGGCACAATAGATATCTCGTAAAGCCACGCTGATTTCAACACAAAGGAGCCAGCTCGACGGGGGCTGTAATACCCTCTTAAAGAAGACCAACTTAAAATGACTGTCTTGTTTCGTTGTTGAGTGCGAAATTGGAGGCGTATTAATTCGGAAACATCTCAATATTAACCCCCGTAGTGTGGGTCACTATTATCTGCATTCGCAATGAGTATGGTGACCACTCCTCTTGGATTCTGCTCATGTTTTCTATCAGGCAAACATTTTGGCAGGCTGAAAAGAAAACACACGTACCCATACAAATTTTGAAACTTCGTTTGTAATTTGTCTGCTGTTGTAAATAAAACTGATTGTCACAGAAAATGATCTAACCTTTTCTTCCTCCAGGGTAGTGCTGGCAGCATGCTCGGAGTTGCTAGGAGCGCTTCTCGGCGCCCACGAGGCTCAAGGCGAGCCGGTACTTGTTATAGATGGTGCAGAACCGAAACACCTGAAGGCACTCCTTGACTACATGTATACCGGGGAGATGAACGTTCATCATGTAAGTACCGTCTACTTTTACAGCATCATGGGCCTCTTTTTAGACAGAAGGGGTTGTTTGTTTATTTTTCTTCACATCGTATCCATAGCGTATAACACTCCACTGCTAATTATATGCATCTCCTTCGAAAGGTTTTCTTCAAATGTAACCACGAGGGCCAGAACCACTTATAACCAAGGTTTGACTCCCGAGGTGTTCCCATTGTTACTAAATTAAGATGTGATGTTGGGATCCCAGAAAAATGGAAGAGTGAAACCCTGATACTCTACACGTCTGTGGAGGAATGAGTTTCATGTCCTTCCAACACAAAGGCAGGATCCTCCGACCAGGCGAGGTGATCATACCTGGCGGGCCAGTTGCCAGGCTCATTGGTCTGGTGGCTGAAGTATACGACTGCCAATCAAGAGGTCTCGGGTTTAAATCCCGTATTGGGCCAAAAGTATTATTGAGTTTTTCTTATTATATAAATACTTAATAACATTTCGGAGTTTAGGAGTTTGAGAGCACGTAAAACTGTCGGTCCTGCGCCTGATCTCTCCCTGATCGTGTCGATTAACCGTCCCGATTATGAGAGATAAGGAACAGAGAGTGCACCTGTGTTTGCGCAAACACTTGTGCACTATAATATCTCCTGCGTAGCGCTGGTCTCCGTTAAGACTGACAGCTGTGGCCGTAATCGGCTAGGAGAAAATCAATTTGCCCACATTAGAAAACCTGATGTTAATGACAATGTTTAGTCGACCTTAACCTTTCCTCATTGCAAGAATATAGCCCAAACCTCCTTGCTAGTGACAGATTTGGTTCAGCAGTGAAGAACGAGCGGCTATATATATATATATATATATGGGCTTCTGTACAAACACTAATTTTAATCCCTCCATGCTGTTCTTGAGTAGAGAATAATAGATTGCAATGAACTGTGATACTGAATATAGGTTATTGCCTGTTCGATATTAGACGTCAAATTAAGAGCTAAATATCATAGTGTACTTTTATTTTCTGCATAACATATTATTGTTCCTATAAAAGCCGTTTTTTTGTATTTTACACTGTTTTTATTAATTATAACCTTCAAATGAAATATTTGGTCGTTCTCGGCACTGTTCGGAGTTCGGATTTTTAAAGAGTTGTCATTACCAGATGGCCAATTGTCGAAGTAAAGATCAGCCAAGAGTCAGTTCCGATCAAAGATTATGATAGTTATACTAGTGATACGATCAACTCTCGGTCTCACAAACTTAAAATTCAAACATTCAACGTAGGCAATATTGTATGTTTAACACATTTTTTTATTTTTAATGGAATCACGGGCAAACGACCAGACGTTTCGCCTGATGGTAAAGCGCTTACCGTCGCCCATGGACATCTGCAACACCACGGATGGGAAGGAGAATGGGGATGGGAAGAGATTATGAAAGAGATATGGGCCTCCGGTATCCTCTGGGAGGGGTCCGGATGGCGTAAGAAAGCGGTTCCCGGATCTCTCCCGTTTCAGGCGCAGAGTGGCACACCGTGGTGGTTTAGTGGGTAGTCTGGCTGGTGTCAGTCAGGAGTCCCACACAAAGCGAACCCCCTGTACCCGCAGGGGGGGAGCGAAGTGCGTAAAGGCATTCCACCAAGTCATAAAAAAAAAAATGGGCCCCTGGTATCCTCACTCACTCGGTGAAACACAGCGCAAGTGCTGTTTCACGCAAGTTTCTGTGAAGCCGTGGTATCGCTCCGGTCGAGCCGCCCCATTCATGCCGAAACCAACGGTGCGGGAAACCAACGGTCTCGTAAAGAATCTCGATTGTGACTGGCTGGATAGGAAATAGTATATAATTGGACTGCACGGTAGGCCTAGCACTAGCTTAGTATAACTATTTCTTTTTGTGACTGCCTCGGTGTCGCAGTGGTAGCGTACGCGACTGCTGTCCATGAGGTCTCGGGTTCGAATCCTGGGTCGGACCAAATGTTTGTATGATCTGCAAATATTTGTTTCGGCGTTTGGGTGTTTTCTATGTATAATATGTATGTATTTAAAAAAAAAGTATTTATGTATTAATATCAGTTCTCTAGTACCCATAAATACAAGCTCTGCTTAGTTTGGGACTAGATGGCGTTGAGTGTTAGATGTCCGAAATATTTATTTATTTTTTGTCTTAAAATTAAGCTAAATTATTAAACTCATTGTTAGTGACAATAATGCGTGACGATTATTAAGGTTATTTGATTAGGTAGTGATTTTAATCAGTATCTCGAATATCGATTATGGTTTGTCATGCTAACTAAAATGTCTTGCGAAAAAGTCTTGCGGTGTCGTCGTGGAGCGGGTCATTTCCTTCTCTCTGATATGGTGATGGAGATGATGGCTGGTCCAGGCGTCATACTTGTTGTCGGCTCTGACGCCCTCAGAGGGTATTGGCGGTCAGAGCCATACGCGGATACCGCACGGTGTCGACCGAGGCGGCGTGCGCCTTGGCCGGAACACCGCCGTGGAATTTGGAGGCGGAAGTGCTCGCCGAAGTTTATCGACGGGTGGCTGAATTCCGGGCGGAGAGTGGCATGCGCCCTCCGCCCGAAGAGGTACGCGAGTGGCGTGAAGCCGCCCGTCGAGCCACGATGGCTCGCTGGTCTTCGCGGCTGGAGGCTCCACGTGCTGGCTTCGCCACCGTGGAGGCGCTCCAGCCGGTCATCCTCGAGTGGGCAAGGCGGCAGCACGGGACCCTTTCCTTCCGACTGACGCAGGTGCTTCCGGGCACGGTTGCTTCGGGAAGTACCTGCACTCGGTCGCGCGGTGGGAATTGAGTCCCGCCTGCCACCACTGCGACTGCAGTGAGGACTCGGCTCAGCACAGCTGGCGGTGTGCCCCGCTTGGGCGCCGCAGCGTCGGGCCCTCACTGCAGTCATCGGAGTCGATCTCTGGCTGCCGGCCGTCATACGCTTCATGGCCGGCGGCGAGAGCAGTTTTACCGCGGTCGCGACCTTCTGCGAGGAAGTCATCTCACAGAAGGAGGCGGCGGAGAAGGCCCGGGAGGACGACCTCCACTCGGACCCGATCCGCCGCCGGCGAACCGGGCGGCGGAGGCGCGCCTATCAATGCCTTATGCCGCCCTGAGTGTGGCCACGAATGGGCGGGACGGGTTTCCCCCCCCATCCGCTTCACAGGCCAGCCGCGAGGGGGTGACGTTACGCGTGTGCCATACGTCGCCTAAATTGAGAGTATATAACATCTAGAGACGGAGCCCGCTTCAGTGCGGGCAGGCGCTGGGAGGGGTCTGGATGGCGTAAGAAAGCGGTTCCCGGATCTCTCCCGTCTCATAATCCAGTCAAGAATTTTTTTTAACAATAGATTTTGCAACTGAATGTAAGTAGATAGGCATCTTGAATGATTTCTATATTTATTTAAAACTTATTTATTTATTTAAAACTTTATGCGCTCGCGTACAATGACGGACTTAAAGCCCAAGGCATTCTCTTCCAGTCAACCTTAGGGTGGTGTAGAAATCTTGTAAGGTAGGTGGTGCACACAGGTTTCCGTATGAAACTAACTGTAAATAGTACACAAAAGAATGAAAGAAATACTTAAACATATATAAACACATATAGGATACATGTCTTAAATACACACACAAATATATACATATATAAATATACATACACACAACTATATTAGTTATTATAAAACACACACAATTATTATAAAACTTGAATATATACCAATTATCGGTTAGTAGTTTTTATTAGGTTCAAACCTACAATGGTTTTACTAAGTTTCATAAAGTGATTTTTTTTATTTAGTTGGCAACAGCTTGCATGCTGTTAACCATTCATGATTTTGTAGCTTCTTTCTGTAGCTTCAATTTAACGTTCATAAATGTCACTTAGTGTCTTAATTGAATAAATGATTTTGAATTTAATTCTATTTTAGCGGTGCCCACGTCGAATTCTACTGCACGGACAATACTTTGTGCGATCCACAAACTGATGTTCTGGGTCTGGGTGTACTTTGTATACGTGTCATGTCTAAAAAGGCTCATTATATACGTGGTGGGTGCATCATAATAAATAATAAAATAATTTTTTTTTTTTAATCTTGGGAATAATAAGGGCTAGGACAGATAACTAATGTACGAAGAAATTGTTTTCTTGGGCACAACACGTGGGAGTGATGTCCAACACTTACTGACGGAGTGTGTCAAGTATCGAACATATAGGTAGGCGTTGGTGCGTAAATACGATTTAAATATTAATGATATTGGCATGTTTATTAACATTTTAGGAAACCCAACCTCAAATGCTGCACTTGACTTATTCGGAATGTTTACGCATCAAAAGCTTTGACTTATTTTTATATAGAATATAACATAGGATAAGGTACGATTGGACTAACATATGATCATGTAATAAAAGTCTTTAAATAAATAAAGATAAAAAAAACACGTGGGCGTGGATAATCCCAGTATTGTGAACAGACGATAGTGCGTTTAAAATGCAACTAAAGCAGGCATGTCGTGTCTCCGACGAGCTTGTTAAAATTACAACTTACAACAATTTGAGTGCCTAACCTTACGAGTATAATATGTATGGGTTATGTAATATTTTATAGATATTGTACATAACTTCATCAATACTAAGTAAATATTTATATTACACATTCGAAATTAACTGTATTTTTGTCTGCTACGCTTTCACGACTTAACCGCTGAACTGGATTAATTTTGGTGTAATGATAGATTAAACCTTGGCGGAGAGGCTATTTTTGCTCTTTAACTGACGAAGCTAGTTCCTAAATATATTAGGAACTAAAAGTTAAATTATATTTGATCATTTCTAAAACACACAATTTAAATTATTATCTTGTAACCTTTACTTATTTCTGTTCTATTTATATTAGTATTGTCTCCTATTAATCTTCTGGACTGTCGTAAATGTCAGTAGACCTAGATGGTGGGCTTACAGAAGGATTTGAGACCCCACTCTAATTGAAATATCAGGTGCAATAATGTAATATGAAGCGCTCATAGCCCAGTTGCACTCGGTGATTAAAAACAATCACGGAGGGTAAGCAACGACGGCGCGGTCAGTACCTGGATGGGTGACAGCTGGTGGCATGTTACCATGAGCGTCTCCGTGATTCGTAGTTTACGCTCACACTCACGTTAAGCAGTCGGTCTCGGTTGTTATCATACGATTACAGTCGTGAAGTTCAGTTAAAGGCCTTCGGGCGGCTTAAAAACATCCAACGGCAAGATACGTATCGTGCGGACGTATGGCCTTAACCCTCCCCTGAGAGGAGACCCGAGCCCAGCAGTGGGACATTATGGGTTGTTGATGATGATGAAAACAGCTGGAAGTGCTTTAAGGTGATGACTACCCACAGCAGTATTTGCTTATGGAAACACAGTTTTAGCAGCCATTTTTATTTTTCCATACCTAGGATAATACATGCGACATTATTGGTTGATGATGATTGATGATGATGTATAATATCAGACCGTATATCTGCTGGGCGACACAGCGAACTTCCAGGAGGCGGCGTGCCTGGCCGCCAGGGGTGTCTCTCTGGTGGTAGAGCGTATCGAGGCGTTGGGCTTGCGGGTGACCCTGGACAAGACGGAGGCCCCGTTGTTCTATGGGCCCCGTCGTGGGCCGCCCCCCGGTGCCTCCATACTGGTTAACTCGGTCCTCGTATCGGTTCGGGCCCAGATGCATTATCTGGGCCTGATCCTCAACGGGCGGTGGTTCTTCGACAAGCCCTTCCGGCAGCTTGCACCCAGCTGGTCGACACTGCCTCCGCCCTTAGGCGACTTTTGCCCAATCTGAGTAGAACCAGTGTCGCAACGTAAAGCCTCTTTACGGGGGTTGTCCGGTCTATGGCGCTGTACGGCGCATCGGTGTGAGTGTCGGTTCAGACGCGCAAAATAAGGCGCGCCTCTGGCGCCCTCACAGGATAGTAGCAGTCAGAGCCATACGCGCATACCGTACGGTGTCGACCGAGGCGGCGTGCGCCTTGGCTGGAACACCCCCGTGGGATTTGGAGGCGGAAGTGCTTGCCGAAGTTTACCAACGAGTGACTGAATTCCAGGCGGAGAGCGATTGTCGCCCTGTGTGGTGATTTGGTTCCATATAAAAACTATTGTTATGATGTAATGGCTTTACCTTTAAAAAACTTTTGTCCGGGAATCCTGGAAAATAGCTTGGTATGTGAGTAGCTGATTGAAGGGACGTCAGCTTTCATAGATTCAACCAAATATTCCAGTAAAACCATGGTTTTTCAACTTAAAGTTTGGCAAGATGGAGACCTCCGTACTGATACGGAATAGACTTGGTCATGTTTGTTTTCCAGCCCATCTCGCCAAACTTCATATCATAAATGACCCTATTTGCGAGTGCGGCACAGAAGTAGGCGACTTAAATCCTATCTTCTTACCCTGTACCCCTGTTTCTTACCCCGAGTATGGTCGTTGTTATTAATAATCTGTTATCCCTCAGTACCCCTTTTCCTACTTTAATACTTTCATTACTTTGTACAAATAGCGTTTCTGTATACAAATGTATAGCCTCATTACTACAGAAGTAGGCGACTTAAATCCTATCTTCTTACCCTGTGCCCCTGTTTCTTACCCCGAGTATGGTCGTTGTTATTAATAATCTGTTATCCCTCAGTACCCCTTTTCCTACTTTCATACTTTCATTACTTTGTACAAATAGCGTTTCTGTATACAAATGTATAGCCTCATTCATTTCTTTAAATAACATTAAACTTTTAAGTTGTAAATAAACATAGTCATATTGCAAATTCATATCTCATTTTTATGTAACTTTTTTTCATCCCATCTCATTAGAATGTACTGATCCTACATGCGCCTTAATTTAAATTCCATTTTACCTGTGTGAATCGTTCCTTTCGTTTCCCTATCTTTTAATAAATAAAACTAAACTCGACATTGGCTGTATGCACTAATCTTGAGAAACCAAAGGAAAAGAAAAAAAAGAGGGATCAAAATTAGTGTCTGTACAGAAGCCCAAACCTCCTTGCTAAGGACAGATTTTGTTCAGCAGTGAAGAACGAAGGGCTACACATACAATGAGGAAAGGTTAGGTTCGACTAAACTTTAACATCAGCTTTCTAATGTGAACAAATATCTCATCCTCAACCTATCTCAGGCCACTGTTAGACATAGATTTATCCTACATGAATATTCAATGCTAAGAAATAAAAATCAGTACTCAAAGTATTTGTTTTAATGTATAAAAAGTTACCATCATTTACACACAAAAAAGGGTAAAGTTTTGGCAGTCTATGTATTTTTTACTGAAGATATGAACTGCTGAACCAAGGGCCCAAACGAAAAAAAAAAAAAAACTATAAAAATTTAATCAAAAATTTTAGTTATATTTTCTTTAAACTTTTCAGTTTTGAACAATAGTCGATTAAGTATAGAGCACATTCATTATTATTAAAACCATTTTCTGCATATTCAACTCTTGTGTTAATATACTTATATATACTATACTTAATCTACACTTTGTTTTAAAACATTTGATTTAAAACTTATTCTAGTAATTCCTTTTTAATCTTGTCTGTCATATGCATGTATTCTTTGACATCATTTTTATTATCTTCTATTTCACCATTGAATGTATCCACATTTAGATTGTTCCTAACGGACTCTTCAGGAGGCTCTTGTATTTTAATCTTCTGTTCAACTTCATAATAGCTATTTTCTATTTCTTGAGTAACTCTTGCAACTTCACTTTGGAACATTTTATTTTGTTGCTCAAAATCAATGTTAAAAGATTCTCCATGGTTTATAAATGTCTTTTGATTTTTATATCGATTCTGACGTCTTGTTTTTCTTCGCTTTTTTTGTTCTCTTACAAGTGGTTCCTTCTTATTAATTATCCGTTTGACAGTGCCAGGGCTAACTCCAGTAGCGGTAGCAACAAGTTTTACAATACGGAAATGCGGCATTGTGTTCCAGTACATTTTTAAATTATCTTTTAAAATATATTGATATACATTGTTTATGATATCCTGAGCCTGTTCTCCTAATTGAAAACCATATTTTTTATGTATGCCAATCATTCTGAAAGTACATTGTAAAAAACTGTTTAAAACAATATATATATATATATATATAGTAAATTAATTAATTCTTGAGGTAACTTTTTCCCCATACAGTGGTGACAAATTAGTCCTAACAGTGTTATTGTATTTTATTCCCAAAAAGCGAACTCCTGCACTAGGATCATGTCTTGTGCCACGGTAGACTTTATAAACATTCAGAAAATGGAATCATAGAACACAGTTTTAGAACAGTTGATAGCACAAAGTGTCCTGTGTTGGGGTCCAACACAAAACACTCAGTACATTAGAAAGCAGCGCTGTGACACTGCTACAACAGCTCAGCCATCTATGTAATCAATTAACAAGAGAACCTGTCATTATTGCATATGCATACATGAATGCTCGGATGGCATAGTGTTTGAAAGAGGTGGCCTAGCCACTACTTCCCACTATGCTGAGCGATTGAAATCCTACATGGGATAGCGCTTAGTGTAATCATCAAATTGTTTCCCAACATAATTCATGTTTGTTCCACTTGTTTGTAAAGACTCCTGTGACACGGCATATTCCTACTTTGGGAGATCTTTCTTTTAATGCAAAGGTCATGAGCTTTGCCATTTGAAATTGTTTTATTATAACTATTTTAGACCGATTATATTATTATGTATAATGTAACTCGTACACAATTGGTAGTAAACTTTACATAACAACAAACACGTTTGCTGAAAAGAATTACCAGAATTAAGATTCGTACTGACCTTCTTGAAAGGTAATGCAAATATATATTTATTTATTCTTCATGTATTTCCATTAAAAGCATTAACAGCTAAAATAGTTGCAAAATAAATGATTTCATTTCAAACGTGACAATAGAATAGACCTAATGTCGCCCATCATATTGGTGTGCTTATTTTTTTTTTTTACCAAGCGCGTGGGCTGTTTATTTATTATTGTCTGCTCAACAAATTTTATTAAAAATTATTATTATTAGTATGTATTCTAGAAAAAGAAATGAAATTATATATAGGTCATTCTCACCTGTAAGCTGAAATAAGTTCTTCTTTTGATAATATGGCCAGCCGGATCAGCTATTTCTGCCAATGTCAAGTGTTTAATGTCTTCAATTCTAAGTCTTTCGAGTCTTCAAGCCTTCGTCGTGATGGAATCAATGATAAAAAATATGAAAAAATGTGGATAACATGAAATGGGAACCGTCTTCCGCTAAAACAAAAAACGATCTCCCTGAAATAAGTTTATTTCAAATAAAACAACCATGACAGTATTTAGAGTTGCCACTTTTATGACAAGTGTAGCGCTGAACATTTCGATACTCGTTTCCGATATTTTATCGATAGTTTTATGTTACATACATATTTTCCTAATTTAAATAGAAAGAAATATAGCTAAACTTAATGAATCACTCTCTGGCGGTTTTAAGTGCAATAAGTTTTCCCTCTCCTGAGAGGAGACCCGTGCCCAGCAGTGGGACGTTATGGGTTGTTGATGAAATTAATGAAGTTTTCACTACAATTTTGCTGTGAGGTTCAATTTTTAAACGATGGCGTTAAATTAACGATTAAATTATTAAGAAAAGCTTGTGGAACTACGTATTTGTATTTATTAATTACATTGTTTACATATGCAGTTGAGAGACCTGTCGCTTCAGTAACACGGCATGTCACGTTTGTAAAAGGTCCCTCGTTAACGTCACAAATGATTAATTATTAATTGATAGGAGATCTATTAATAATTAATCATGTCTATTAATAGTAATAATTTTTTTGTAATTTTTATTTTTTTTAATTTCCACAATTTTCTTCCACAACCATCTAGAATAACTTCCAAACACATTTTAACTGACAGCTAATAAGTTTTTTAAATTGAGCAGTTGGAAAAAAAAAATGACTCGAAAAAAAAAATTGACGTGGCAGAATATTTCTGCGAACACGTTAAGGTTTAGGGAAATTAGACTAACATGTTTACTTACATTTCTTTCGGGGCTTAATGACATTTGTTACCTAGTGTCATCTATCACATACATATCAATAAAGGTATTTCTAATAATGTTATTCTGTAGTATTAGGTATTAAATTCACAGTAATAACATGACTTTCAAGTTTGTATTTATAATAGTGGCAAGTTTTTTTTCGAAAGAATCTAGAAGCGCAGAAAGCACCATATTGTGATAAATTTTAAAATTATTACTACTGATACTTGTGACAATTGATAAATCGTTTAGCTCTAATTTGACAGTTGTACACAACACAATACATTTGAACACAATTTAAGTATAGAAAATTGTTGCCAAAAACATACATGAATTCTCACGTGTTATTTATATACCGCTCTGTATATTTATTGTATTGTGACTACGAGCACCATCTTTAAAGCCTTGTAAACAACTGGTCAAAGGCGAGGGTGCGAATTTGTTCTTAACGAGGGAATGAGATGCAAGATATTAATGGAAGCCATTTTTGCGATTCGGGAGTCCCGAACGCGACCGAGTAAAACCGAATCACTTCATTGTCTTTGGTTTTTAATTACAGTGCTATAATTTAAAAACCCCTCATATTTACTACGTTTTTATTTCGTTAAATTATACAATTTAGTGTATATCATGAAACTATTAGGTGTTACTAGTTTAGATTGTGACACGGGCTGGTATTAAAGTTGTTAGCGCGGTACTTGTGTAAACAACGTGTGTTTCTTGATAAGTTCTGTTAACCATATGTGTATCAGAACAGCCGATTAAAGAAGGTGGCTATGTAGAACAACAGTTCTATAAAGATAAAACTTGAAACAAGCCTTAAAGCAACTCGTCTAATGTATAAATAGACCCAAAACTTTCTAAGGATAGGCCATTTTTTTATACGTGTGGATACCCCCTCGTGCCTTCACCCCACAGGGGTTTGCGACGGGGCGGTGTGTCGTAATCGAACCGACTAAAACCACACGGTATACCACTCAGCGCCTGAGACGGTAGAGATCCGGGAACCGCTTTCTTACGCCATCCGGACCTCTAAGTTGACGCCAGCCATAAGGATTACTTAAAGCTGTTAATAAAATGATAATGTTTTTTTTTCTTATCTCCTTATGCCTTTATCAGATCGATTTCAATTACATTCTCTGAGTGCTAAATAAGAACACAATTTAGTACATCAAATAGTTTATATGTTCTAAATTACATCTTTAGACAATACAAAATGAAGTCGTTCCGCCGTCTATTCGCCTACATTTTTTGAACTAATCAACGCATAACATGTATTTTTCAGTAACAGATAGATCAATAATAGTGTAACTACATAATACACTTTCCTCTTGCATCATGCCGTTGCTTCTTCCTTTACAACACTAATCCAGTAATTGTGTTACCGTACGCATCTAGTTTGATATAAAATATATTCCAATAAATTGTTTGAATGCCTCCAATAAAATACTCTCTGTTTATTTAATCTACTGTCAATTTGTCCGTTTTAAAGTTGTCTGTAAAAGTTTGTTATTAGCAATATGGCCGCCGATTATAAGTATTTTCTTGTAATATGTAATTATAACGCTAAAGTATATTATATTCTATCCAAAGGATATAAAAAAATAATAATTTATTGCCAAATGAAATATACAGTATTTGTTGTAAGTAGTGGCCCTAGACTAGGCCAGTCTGTTCTGTGGGTGCCTATTACGATTATCATTACAGCTACATAAAATGCTCGATCGATATCAAGAAACATTTAAACATTTAAAATAAGAAATAAATCGAATAATAAAAGGTTTCTTACGGGCTTACATTGCAATAGTTGCTATGACTAAATAAATACACTGAACACTTATTCCTAAAAAAACCAAGAACTAACACTATTAAAAATACTAATACTATCACAATTAGGGTATCGAATCAACCAGGAATCATCATGTCACGTGCACCTAGAGATTCTCTGTCATGTCATATGATATATTTACAGGCGCTCTTCGTAGTCTGGTATTTATTTTCAAAATTCATCGGGACTGGTATTATTGCTTTCATGTTTAATTTCAACCTTGACGTTATCTGGATTCATGAAGTAATCTGTATCTGCAGGTTTATAATTAGCTTCTAGTTTTACGAAATTGGGTGTTACAATAGGCCTTAGAATTATATTAGGGGTTTCCGGCGTCGTGATAATCTCAGGGTTTGTCTTCCGTATACGATGCACTTTTATAACTGTTCGCTCGGGTTTCTTAGTCGATGTAGAACCAGATGGGAGTCCAATATGTTGGTTACTATTTTTTGCTTTTATAAAAACTAATTCAGGTGGACATTTAGGTTTCTCAGTTGCTTTCTGTGATACATTTTGTGTTTTACTTAAATTAGGCAGAGCTTTTATAAGAGTAACATGTGATTGAGGTTCTAATTGCGGTTGTTGGATACCTAGAATTTTTTCAATGTCATTAAGTTTGGAAATAACCGAACCTGCTTTTGTAGTGTACACAGTAGTGGTTCGTACATATTGCTTTGTTTTCGTTACGACACCGGGTTTTTCTTTGATTTCAATATTTTGTTCACTTGTTTTAGCAATCGGCTGTTTAGTTTGATTCTGCATCGGCTCAGAAGCTACCACTGCTTCGTTATCTGTTTGGCATTCATTTATTTTTCTTTTTTTTGCAGCACTTTCATCTACTTGATCTTGTGTGTTGTAGGTTTCGCCACTTCGTTTTATCTCTTCCAATGCTTTTGTAAAAGCTTCCGAGCCAGGTCTCCCTTTTGCAGTTACTAAGTTATAAATACTTTTATTTGGAACACCTGTAGCCTGCTGCACACGAAACCTTACTTTTTGAAAATATTTAGTATCAGTCTCAAACTTTTCAGCTTCTAATGTAAAATACACATATACCCTGTATACCATTTCTCGGGCGTCTTCACTTAACTTTACATGTCTCGGCATACTAAAAAAATATGAATGTATTTATCCTTTTTTGTATACTCAAAATAAAATAGTAAATTTCAAACTATTTTGATACTAATCATATTAGCACAAAGTAAAAATTTATCTAACAACTACATACACAACATAATCAAAATCGTAACAGCTTAAGCGGCAAATATACATGAAGATCTAATACATGAATCGTCCTTTTAGCTTGCTATAGAATTTAACTAATTTATTACCAATATAATTTTCAATCAAATCATTATGTTTAAAAATGAAAAACATAAAGACACGCTGCTAAAACTGTTAAGTCAAACAATATAAAACTGTTAGAGCGGTAATTATGAACCCGCCAAAGACTGTAATCTGCCTTAATTTAATAGGCTTATGGCACATTTAACTTCTCAAGGACCGTTATATGTATGTATTCCAATTTGAACTAAATAAACTATTATTAAAATACAACAGAGTACATTTTTATCAAAATCATTAAACGATAAAATTCACACCAAAATAAAATAATAATACAAAATGCAACGCACCTGATGTTTATTAAACCTGTGTAATACCAGCTCTGTGTATATATCGTCTGCCAGACAGACGCGTGCTTTCCCGCCAAAACGTTGCTCGCGACTAACCTGACGTTGCCGTTCATCGTAAACCGGTATATCTGTTGCATGGTTTTTGTACGGGAAGGAAAGAGATAAGAATAGTAATATAATCGTGGCATGAAGCCATTTTTATTGACATTGTTAGTAAAGCTGTGTAAGTTGACGGGACTGAAGTTGGCAACAATAAATAGATAGGTTGGGAGTCTTTTATTGATTGTTTGTTGAAGCTTTGCGTACACTATTATATCTAATTATATTTTAGAATAACTGAAATATGTGCTGTTTTAACTTAGATAAATTGATTTGCTTCACAAATAACTGTAGATATTATACAAGTACTGAAATTTAATTATCTGTGTTTCACAGAATATTTGAAACATTTTCATTGATTGGGTATGAAAATATATGTGGTATTAGCATCAAAAAATAAATGTTTCAAATTTATTTTTACTGATTATGTAGCCACAACGTAGTCTTGCCAGTCCTCAACCCGCACTCGGCCAGCGTGGGAACGTATGGCCTTAACCCTCTCCTGAGAGGAGACCTGGGTTGTTGATGAAGTGGTTACCGTTGCCCATGAACTTATACAAGAGTCACAAAGGGGTTGCCGGTCGTTGAGTTTACCACTCACTAGAAATATTAGAAAATAGGTTTACGACCGTTTGAACTACTTTTTTTTTTTACATGTGGAAACCCCCTCGGTTCTTCACCCCACCGGGGTTTGCGACGGGGCGGTGTGTCGGAATCGAACCGACTAAAACCACACGGTGTGCCACTGTGCGCCTGAGACGGGAGGGATTCGGGAACCGCTTTCCTACGCCATCCGGACCCCTCCCGGGACCGTTTGAACTACTTTNGCGAGGGCAACACAAGACTAGCTCCTGTGTTACACGCTCGGAGGCAGGGTGAGTGCACACCGAGCTCGCCAACTCGCACTTCCAATACGCCCTCTGCTAGAGCAGAGTTACGTCCGGAGTGCCCGTCGCGGCAGTCTGGAATCAGACTCCGTCTGGTATCCCGTTTAGTCTGGAGTCTCCCTCTGAGCCAATCCGGCATGAGTGGCTCTACCGGCGCAGCCCCAGAGTTCATCGACCCACGCAAGCCCCCACACGACGACAACGTAGGGATACAGTTGTGGGGGACCGTTTGAACTACTAGGCCAACCGTCCAGTTACAATACATTCATTAATTGTTGCTTTTTCTGTACGCAGAGTCAATTGGCGAGTCTGCTGAAGACAGCCGAGGAGTTACGCATCAAGGGTCTCACGGACATACGGTGGAACAACAAGGATGAGCCTCCTGACTGTGAAGCTGGTAGGTAAACCTTAATGTTGTACTACAGTGGGAGGGGGACCCTGGTGGAAAGTGGCGATCGCCGCTCGTACTTTATTTTATTGATAACACATCGTTAACCATCCTTATGTATAGGCAATCCAATGCGATTATAGGGCTTCAAATAATATTATACTTTAAAAGAAAAACCCTTGTCAAAGCATCAAACAAATATTAGGATTCCGTTTGTTTTTTCTTTATAATAAATTTTATTTAGTTGTATGTAATATCTGAGCCTCGCGGTGTTACCTGCATTTGTTGTTGTAACCACGGCAAGTCTATAAAAAGTAGCCTAAGTTACTTCTTATATCATCAGCTATCTGCCAGTGAAAGTTCCATCGAAATTATTCAAGCCGTTCCCGGAATCCGAAACATGCAGACAGGCTCACAAAAATAAAATAAAAAATTATTTTGGTATATATACCGTGTATACGTGTGCATTTAATAAAAAGCAGTTATTTTAATATTACAAACAGATACTGCAATTATAACTATTTGTATAGATAAATGAAATAGATTGCAAATAGTTTACGTAATAGAAATTGAGATAAGCTACATAACAACAAAACAAATAAGATAGACAGTACTTCTTTATTTTTTTTTAAAAAGTCAACTCTCCCATTGGGAATATAAATTCCTGTGTCACGGGGATCTTTACAAACATACATGAAACGGACACAAAGTACACCCAGACTGAGAAAAACAATTTATGGATCACACAAAGTACTGTCTCATGTAGGATTTGAACCCACAACACTTGGCGCAGTGGGAAGCGGTGTGGCGACCACTGAAACCACTTTTTTTTACGTGTGGAAACCCCCTCGGGCCTTCACCCCACCGGGGTTTGCGGCGGGGCGGTGTGTCGGAATGGAACCGACTAAAACCACCCGTTGTGCCACTCTGCGCCTGAGACGGGAGAGATCCGGGAACCGCTTTCTTACGCAATCCGGACCGACCACTGAAACCACTAGGCCAACCGTGTAGTCCGATTCGATTCGATACACTTCTATATACGATTTATTGGCGTTTGAAAGTCCTTGTGCTGACGGTTTAAGAATACAGGGTCACAGCCCCTGTTTATCTTTTCTTAAGAGCCGAGCCAACATCAAAACAAAGAAAATGATGTCTTGGAGCAAGCCGTTATCGTCTGACCAGCGAAGCATAGTACACTAAATCCTCCTTTCCATGAGAGTCCATTGTCCAGCTATGGAGTGTTAGAAGCTGTTGATGTGATCATGTCCTGTGATGGCTTTAATCTCATTAGATATGGTATGCACAGGTATAGTAGCAACAGCAACGCCAGCGGAGCCGAAGCTAACGGAGAAGCAGCCGACAGAAGCGAAGCCACCGAAGCACCCGTCGCCGAAGCACTCGCCGGAGCTTCCCGAACAGAGGCCGAAGGACGAAGAACATAAGACAGAGAGGTTTAATGTGAACGGTAATTATTACGTTTATTTAATTGTAATACATATTTCAGATATATAACACACAACGATATCTAGTTCAAATTTATGCAGAGCTTGTGTTATTGGTACCAGGCAAGTGATAGAAATATATATATATATATATATATATTATTTGATCCGACCCGAGAACCGAACTCAAGATCAAGCACTGCGCCATCGAGGCAGTGATTACTACTGCGCCCGCGCCTGCGTTTTGTTGCGTTTGAATCGGATAACGTTCACTATTTCATTGGTTTAATTTTGTTTTCTCATAACCATTTTTTCCCCAAATAAGAGTAGTGATAGTCAGCCAGTGATAGTCTCGTAAAAATGGTCATTTCGATACTTAAGTTTTGTTTTTTTTTGGAATACGTGGCAAACGAGCAGACGTATCGCCTGATGGTAAGCGATTACCGCCATCCATGGACACCTGTAACACCAGAGGCATCACAAGTGCGCTGCCGGCCTTGGGGGATGGGGAGGGGGATGAAGGGAAGGGTTGGATTATGGGCCTCTGGTATCCTCACTCACTCGGTGAAACACAGCGCAGGCGCTGTTTCACACCGGTTTTCTGTGAGGCCGTGGTATCACTCCGGTCGAGCCGGCTCATGCATGACGAAGCGTGGCTCTCCCACGGTACGTTAGTCGGAACATTCAAACGGAAAAAATTTTTAAAAATTGTTTATTTTCCAAGTACCGTATATACTTTAATATGCATTTATTGAAAGGATGTTAATTTGAAACTACAAACAGACACTTCCAGTTATTATTCCTATTTCTCAGTAAATTGAAACTAAGGTCATGTTATTTGACTGTGTATTTATCTCTTTAATCCAATATTTCCAGGGGGCCCACCACCTTTAATAAAATTACCCATAAAAGAGAAACACAGCCCTGTAAAAAGAGAACATTCAGACCCGTAAGTATTTATATATTGTTTTGTTTATACTGCCTAAAATATAATTTGATCTCTGTGACAGCTGTCATTAGTGTCATTTTAGAACTTCTGAGGTACAGGTTAGGTTTGAATTTTGATAGGCCTCTCTCTTTGGCCGCGCGCAAAAGCTAGTTACGTATGTGACTAGCTTGAATATAGCTTTATCTATGTGACAGCTGTCATTAGTGTTATTTTAGACCTTAAGAGGTACAGGTTAGGCTTGAATTTTGATTAGCCTCTCTCTTTAGCCGCGCGCAAAAGCTAGTTACATAAGTGCCTAGCTGGAATATAGCTTTATCTATGTGACAGCTGTCATTAGTGTTATTTTAGACCTTAAGAGGTACAGGTTAGGCTTAAATTTTGATTAGCCTCTCTCTTTAGCCGCGCGCAAAAGCTAGTTACATAAGTGACTAGCTTGAATATAGCTTTATCTATGTGACAGCTGTCATTAGTGTCATTTTAGAACTTCTGAGGTACATTTTAGGTGCGAATTTTCATATTAAAACTAGCTTTTCCGCGCGGCTAAGGTTGCTTGTTTATCAGTTAGATAGAGTAGCCATGATAATACGAACCACACTTTTTATTTTTGTTTTCTTTCTATATAACGAGCTAGGCTGATAACCCTTTCACAGAAGTCCAATTTAAAGTGATAGCAATCGTGATTTCGTGTTTCATTCATGAGCGCGAGGCCGGATACCCAATGTTGCAGAAGTATCTTAGAGGGGGGCCATAGTGTGGGTCACCATGTTGCATTGTCTGCATTAGGCCAGGAGTTTCTTTGCCAGTATTCTTCTCATAAGGCCCTACCCATTTTGGAAACTGGAAGTAATGGATCGACACAGGCAGGCAGTGAATTTTGGTGTTTTTACCTAATTCATCTTGACAATACAGTACAACTGGCGTCTGTTTGTTTCGATCTATGATTTTTATCTGTAGCTTCGATTTAACGTTCATAAATATCACTTAGTGTATTAATTGAATAAATGATTTTGAATTGGAATTTACACGAGCAATGAGTATGGTGACCACCAATCTTGGATTCTGCTTATGCTTTCTATCAGGCTGAATAGATGAATCTACATATAAATATAAAAGTGAATTAATTAATTGTGTTTATAATTTCAGCGATAGTCCGAGCCCGAAGCGACAGAGGCAGACGAGCCGCTCGGAACTCACCGATGATGACCTCACCGTACCTAAGCTGTAAGTTAACTTCAATCAATCAATCAACAACCCATAATGTCCCCTGCTAGGCTCGGGTCTCCTCTCAGGAGAGGGTTAAGGCCATACGTCCCCACGCTAGCCGAGTGCGGGTTGGGGACTGGCAAGACAACGTTGTAGCTACGTAAACCTAACCGTTGGATGTTTTTAAGCCGCCCGAAGGCCTCCAACTAAGATTCACGACTGTTATTGAATGATAACAACCGGGACCGACTGCTTAACGTGACCTCCGAATAACGGAGACGCTCATGGTAACATGCCACCAGCGGTCACCCATCCAGGTACTGACCGCGCCGTCGTTGCTTACCCTCGGTGATTGTTTCTAATCAACGAGTGCAACTAGGTTATGAGCGCGCCGCTAAGTTAACTTGATCTAGACGCAATAGTTAAATTTCAATCTAGTTTAAAAATCCTTATCATGACGGCTTAGAAACCCGCAGAGTCACCACCCCCCTGTTCCCCTCGTGGGTGTCATAAGAGTCGGCCAAGGGAGCCAACTGCGCAAGAAAACAGAACGATAAAAAGAAGGAAAACTTGAAAAGAAGTCTATACCCATCTGGGGGCGTGGCAAACGAGCAGACGTCTCGCCTGATGGTAAGCGGTTACCGCCGCCCATGGATACCGGCAACACCAGAAGCGTCAGAAGTGCCTTGCCGGTCTTTAGGGGGGGGAGGAGAATGGGGACGGGAAGAGGGGTTGGGGTATGGGCCTCCGGTATCCTCACTCACTCGGTAAAACACAGCGCAAGCGCTGTTTCACACCTGTTTTCTGTGAGGCTTTCCAACAGTAATCATTATACCACTTAGGAGGTATATGTAAATAAACGTAAATGATAACATAAAAAAATGATTTTGTTACAGAGAAAGAGATCAGGACTGGCAGCATGGGAATCTGGTGAGTGTTCTTTGAAATATAAGGTCTATAATAAGGTTTTTATTTTAAAATAAAATCACAAATGTTTACAACAATAGTTATTTTAAAAAACCCGCTGTCCTGGGTTCGTTTCCATTACGGGACCTGCAA
This sequence comes from Hyphantria cunea, assembly GCA_003709505.1. Lineage (NCBI taxonomy): Eukaryota > Metazoa > Arthropoda > Insecta > Lepidoptera > Erebidae > Hyphantria > Hyphantria cunea. Next base: position 196,655 of record PKRV01000581.1, read on the forward strand.
ACTAATCCTTAGCATATCCTGATTTTCGTTTATCTTTATAACAAATTGTACTCCGGTTAACCGAGATAAAGTCACATTATATAAAGATTTAGATCCGGTATCCGGACACATTCTAGTTCTTTCATGAGACAAAAGAAGTATTTAATAGAGAATACAAGGAAATATGTTATCAGTATGGTGACGGATCAGGAACACGGTGTGTCATTCACCACTATTCATCCCGAGGGTGTCTTAAAAACCGATTAAGGTAGTAAACACAAGGAGAACTTCAAACAAACCCTATACCGGCCCGTTTGGTATGGTAGACCAGAACCTTGTTAAGGAGAGGTGTATGTTCAGCAGTACACCATTAAAGACTGTTAATGAAGACTTTAAGGTTGTAGGGCCACGCTGATTTCAGCACGAACAGACTTGACTGGGGTCGGTACTACCCTCTCACAGAAGACCAAAACTAAACTGACAGTGTTCGTTCTGTCTGGTTTCGTTTATAAGTGCGATACAGTAGGCCTAATGACACAGAAACTTCTTAATAGGCCTCCATAGCGTGGGTCATCTTGCTGCATTGTTGCACTGTCTTTATTCGCAAAGAAAACGTTGACCACAACTCTTGGATTCTGTTCGTGCTTTCCATCAGGCAGAGTAGTAACTTTTGCAGGCTCACACTTATTCTTCCATTAATTTCAGGATATAACAGCAGAACGGGTAGTTGGATGGGGTATGTCTGGGGCTTCGACATCCAGGGATGCTTCTGACGACGAGTGGGCGGACGCTCCAGCTGATATCGGGTCCTTCCTCCACACCAAGCTGAGGGTAGACGGAGACAACAGCGCTGGTAAGGACTTATCACCACTCGTTTTATAAAATGATTCAATCTGCCGTTGCATTCTACAAGCGTAAACGTTAATAGAAAACTAACAAATGTATGGGAATGACGTCTGTGCTAAGTCGTGTGTACAAAATATTGGCCTAATATATATATATATATATAATATAATATAATAAGAGAATAGTGCTAGCTATTTACGAAGAGAATCGGGTCTAACCCTAATGAATAAATAAAAAAGAAATATTTTGGACATCCTACACAAAACGACATCTAGTCCCAAGCTCAGAAGAGCTTGTACTATGGGTACTTGACAACTGATATAAATACATATATACTTTTTTTTTTGTAAATACATACATATTATAAATAGGAAACACACAAACTCCGAAACAAATATTAGCAAATCATACAAACATTTGGTCCGGTCATGTAATAAATGATTGACGGTCTGCAACTTTTTTCAGACTTTGGATGTTTTCTGTACATATATATGTATTTAAAATAGTTTTTTAGTAACTCTGCTTAGTGTGGCTCTGGGTGTCTTTTAGTCTACTAAGATGGAAATAAGTTTGATTGACACGTGGAGTGACTGGCATCAGACCTTCACAAACCAAGTACTAGGCCATATTGAAGTGTAGAAAGGTGGAATCGAACTGTTTAGGCTTTCACTACAGATATCTCTATGACAACCAGGACCGATGGCAACGGCTTAACTTTGTTAAATGCCTGTTAAGTTGAGACCCCCAACGTATTAAGATTGTTCACCCATCCATCAACTGACCTGACTAGGTTTGCTTAACTTTGCAGTTTGCTACATCTGAGTATTCACCGCTATAATGTGTCCAAAATTATTTTTAATAACTGTTTTTTTAATGTTATGTCCAGCGTGACACTTGGTGCTACCTATATTCCTATATTCTATATGTACCTATATTCTCTGCGATGTTATAAATTCGAAAGTAACTCTTGTCTGTCTGGTACGATGTCACGGCTAAACCGCTGCACCGATTTCAATGAAATTTGCCATGGAAATAATATGACTCCTGAGGAATGACATAGGCTATTCTCCACCGCGATCGCCGACATACAAGCGAGGGGAGCCGCGGGTGAAACTAAAGGACTATTTTTATTTCGTTTATTTAATGATATTTCCCATTGTCCCAAGATGAGGAGTCAAATGAAAGCGTCCCTCTGGCACCTCCCTCGTCCTCGTCATCATCGCTATCAGCTGCTGCCGCCGGAGCTGCATCAGAGCTCAGGGTCGAACTCGCCAAGGCACAGATGACGCTCGCTCAGAGACGTGAGTTAATAACACATACTTATATATGACGGCTCAGTGGTCAGGTCTTGACTGCTGAAACAGAAGTTCGATTCCCGCCCGGACTAATACTTAGAATACATGTTTAACAATTTATAAGCATATTTATCAGTAGTCTGGTTACCATGGTACAGATGCTGCCTAGTTTGAGATCATACGGCCTTGTGAGAGATGTATGGGTATATTATGTATCATCATTACACCAACAGCCTTTAATAGCCCACTGCTGGACTTAATCCACTCGTTTCAACAAGATTTTGTCCTAATATACAACTCTGGGCAAATGGATTGGTATAGGGTTTGTTTCAAGTTGGGGTCCGGATGTCGTAGGATAGCGGTTCCCGGACCCCTCCCGTCTCAGGCGCTGAGTGGCACACCGTGTGGTTTTAGTCGGTTCGATTCCGACACACCGCCCCGCCGCAAACCCCGGTGGGGAAATAGTAAGTAAGAGTATTAACGTCAATAAATATTAGAGTGGAGTATCAGGAATCCCACCTGAAAAGGGAGAAAGGAACAATGAAGGTAAGATCAAGTATGAGGAATATCATTACGAGCAGTAACAAAAGATAGAACTAGTGTGAAAGGACTTAGATTGAAATAGGCTCCAAACAAATACTGGTGGTGGTAGTATTAAAAAAAAACCCATTGTGGTTAAGGTCCGAGGGAGTTTCCAAACGTAAAGGCTTGTTTAAAGTTTTCCTTCTCTCTGCAGTGATGTTGTCCTTCCTCGTTTGCTGCCTTAGTGGGCTTTTGCGACACCTTCGGGATAGATAGGGTTAGATACACTCAGTATTCTTAATTCTGATCGTCGTGAATCGTCTCAAAGAGGAGGGAGGTAGCTCAGGGTCTAGCTCGCTAAAACACATTCTTCTATCATTAAGCACTTAATTCGGAGTTCGATCCCTGGACCAAAAGATCAATAATTATAATAATTATATTTTAGGTGATCCACAAATTGTTGTCATCTGATTGTGGTTTGTTTTATGTATGTTTTTATAAAGTCACCTACTGCTTAAAGAAATTTAATAAATATATATATGTTATTTGTTCATTAGCGGTGACAATAGGCCCCAAGTCCGGTCCCACGGACCCTCGGTTCACGGATGTGGTCAAGCTGACAGACTATCTACAGCACGGGAGAAGGCCGCAGTTTTGGGAGGAGAACTACGTTAAAAGGGTGAGAAAATATTATTATTATTATACTAAGCGTGTCGGTTAAAAATTTACACTGAAACCGAAGGTTTAATGATGAAGAAACATCTCAATAAACCGCCACAGTGTGGGGTCACCATTCTGCATTGTTACAGTGTCTGCACGAGCAATGAGTATGGTGACCACCACTCCCGAATTATAAATAATAAATAATAATAAATAAATAATAAATATTTCCGACATCTAACACACAACGCCATCTAGTCCCAAACTAAGCAGAGCTTGTATTATGGGTACTAAACAACTGATATAATACTTATATACTTTTTTTTTTTGTAAATACATACATATCATACATAGAAAACACCCAAACTCCGAAACAAACATTTGCAGATCATACAAACATTTGATCCGACCCGGGAATCGAACCCGAGACCTCAGGAACAGCAGTCGCATACGCTACCGAGGCAGTCAAAACTTATGCTTTCCATCAGGCAGAGTAACAGTCTAAAATTGAAATAGTAATGTTAGCACCCAAATGCAGCGCCCCCACCGTGACTTGTGAAAGTACTAAATAACGAAAAACTTCAAAGCTTTATTCCATGCCGCTCTGCTAAACACTTGATTTAAAAGTGGCCAAAATATTCTTAAGAAATTTATAAATACTTATACTAGGTGTGCCCCACGGTGTTACCCACGATTGTTGTTGTACCTTAACAACAAAACCGCGGGTAACAACTTAGGTAAGTAATCAAAAAATCCTAAGTTACTCCTTATAACATCAGCTATCTCCCAATAAAGCTCCGTCAAATCAGTCCAGCCTTTCCAGAGCCTTAGCAAATAATAAATAATAATAATAATAATAAATATTTCGAACGTCGAACACACAACGCCATCTAGTCCCAAACTAAGCGAAGCTTGTATTATGGGTACTAGACAACTGATATGAATGCATAAATAATTTTATTTTGTAAATACATACATATTATACATAGAAAACAAATATTTGCAAATCATACAAACATTTTGTCCGACCCAGCGGATTCGAACCCGAGACCTCATGGACAGCAGTCGCGTACGCTACCACTGCGCCACCGAGGCAGTTAAATCAAAGAGTTAAGACAAAGATTTTACAAATTGATTTTTTGATGCAAATACCGTATATACTCTCATTTAGTGATCAATTTTACTACTTGTAAATATAAATAAATAATTGTTTTCATTAAGGTAATGGAAGCCGTTCGACTGAAGGAGTTAGAGATGAAGCAAGCCGCTGAGATTCTAGGAGTTAGTTATGGCACCCTCTATGGAAGGTATCGAGACGTGTATGGCTGTATCAATAGGCCGTACAGGTAAGTTGATTCTTGTTACTACAGCTTCCAGCAACAGTTTCCAACACCTCCAGTTTTCTTTTGATTAATTTTGTTGCGGGTTCTTAACCAGTTTAATTTTTCCTGGGACTTCCCGAGTGTGATAACTCGGTGTGTTCGTGGGTCACTGCTGTTGATTCCGGTGTACAGGAGTTACAGTGGTGGGGGTAAGCCTCAAATAAGTTCCCAGAATCAGTTATTTTAATCTTTACTTACCATGTCGAAAAATATTTTGTACTGCCCAAAATAGTAAAGGGTCAATAAAACTAAAATCATTATTATGTGAGTTTCGAATCACTTTCGACTGTCGCAGTGGCGCAGTATTAGCGTATGAGACTGCTGTACTTAAGGTCTCGGGTTCGATTCCCGGGTCGGACCAAATGTTTGCATGATCTGTAATTCAATTAAGAGTTTGGATGTTTTCTACGTATATATGTATTAATATCAGTTGTATATTACTCACAAGTACAAGCTCTGTTTATTTTGGGACGAGATGGCGTTGTGTGTTAGATGACCGAAATATAATTATAAATTTAAGACTATATGAATGTTAAAGCAATATAAATATATAATAAACACCAGCATGATATATCTATCGTCGTTGGAAACTGGTTCAGTAAGAACGTTTTTTCGGAGCTGGTGTCATATGGTCCGAGGTTCAAGTCTCCCCTGGAGTATAGTGTGTGTGTGAATCAGCTCGTGTGGTGTCAGGGCGGTGCGGGAGTTCTGGCAGGCGAAGGGCCCGTCCGAGGTCCTGGAGCGGCTGCAGCGCGGCGAGGTGTCTCTTCACGCTGCAGCACAGGCGCTAGGAGTCTCCATCGCCAACCTCGCAGCTCATGTCGCTGATTTCGGCGTACCTGATAAAGGTATACCCCTCCTCACTCATAGCAACATCCTTAATAGTCCAATGTTGGTAAAGTAAGTATGTACGTACATACACTCATCAAGAGCCCTTACAGGTCCACTGATGGAGACAAGGATGTAGATACTATCGACAAACTTCACATGACCCACTTTGCCAATAAAACGTTTAAAACCGTCAAAACAACAACGATCTTCCCTCTTTATAGTGCATGCCTTACTTAGGACCTAATCTTTCGTTTTGGTCGAAACGAAATGTGACATCGATGGTCAGGTCATTGAAATTATCGGAGTCTTAATCCAAACTGTGTTAGGTAGTGTTTGTGAGAAAAATATGATTTGTATAGCAATTAAAACTGTATATAAGTATAAAGTAACTGAAACACTAAATAGTAAACAAACACGACATGACAATGACGTCATTGGCTGCGTCAAAAGCGCGCGCAAAATGGCGGCGTTTGAATAGCTCCAATTTAGTCAGTGTTATAAATATCATTTTGAAAATTAGTTTGCCTATCTTCAAGCCTATTTATATATTTTTTATGATATAGAGAGGCGAATCAGATTAAGAAATAAAAAAAATTATATACAAAAACCTTTCTCAATAACCATTCAATGTGTCAACTGCATAAAAATCCGTGCATAGTAGCATTTGAATTTATCGCGAAGAGACAGACACAGACAGGAGTTTGTTCTTTTATGACTGCTTCGGTGGCGCAGTGGTAGCGTATGCGACTGTTATGTTAGAGGTCTCAGATTCGATTCTTGAGCCGGACCAAATGTTTGTATGATCTGCAAATATTTGTTTCGGAGTTTGGGTGTTTTCTATGTATAATATGTATGTATTTACAAAAAAATATGTGTATTAATATTAGTTATCTAGTACCCGTAGTACAAGCTCAGCTTAGTTTGTGACTAGATGGCGTTGTGAGTAAAAGAAAAAGTTATAAATAAATAAATAAATATTTCGGACATCGAACACACAACGCCATCTAGTCCCAAACTAAGCAGAGCTTGTATTATGGGTACTAGATAACTGATATTAATACATAAATCCTTTTTTTTTGTAAATACATATATATTATACATAGAAAACGCCCAAACTCCGAAACAAATATTTGCAGATCATACAAACATTTGGTCCGACCCAGGATTCGAACCCGAGACCTCATGGACAGCAGTCGCTGACGCTACCACTGCGCCACCGAGGCAGTTATAGTGATTATCTTGTTTATTTTTATGAGATAGGTACCATACGAACGGACAGCTCACGTGGTAAGCGACAACCGTCTTTAAGTCTCCCGTCGTGTCTCTTGTCTGGGTGGTGTGACCTCCCACACCACCCAGACAAGAGACAAGTTTTTAATGATAATAAATATATTAAATGTTCTCAATATTGTTCAGCAGACTTCGACCAGCCGATCCCAATAGAGATGGACCCCTCGTTGAAGATTCGCTCCAGCAGTACGACCGTCAAACCTTCGCGGAAACCCCTGCCGGCAGCTGCTACCACTCCACCTGAAAAGGTAAGTTTAAGGTTTAAGTCGAAGCCAAAAGGGTTATACATACATAGTTTATATAGAGTCTGGCAATCTATGTATTTTGTATGTTCCACCTTAACGTCTGAACTACTGAATCGATTTTAATGAATTAGGTGTCAATACATTCTTAATAATATGCCGGGGAAGATAGGATATGTAATGTATGGATGTTTGTTACTATTTCACACACAAAATAATGGACGGATTTAGATGAAACTTTAAAATAGTATAACTTAATACATCAGAATAACATATTTATCGCGATATTCGACGTAAACGCGGGCGGAGCCGCGAGTAAAAATTCACATCTGAATTCTGATTTCATACCTTTTGCTTTTATTCTTTTTAACCGACTTCAAAAAAAAGAAGGTACTCAATTCGATTGCATTTATTTATATTTGTTATCACAGAACTTTCGGATCGATTTTGATGATTATTTTTTATTTGAGAGCCGGCGCTTCTCGTGTGGGGCCATTCTTGAAGTCGGTTTTTTTTTGTTTATTAATGATAACAATAATAGTTAATTATACAAAATAATACAGTACTGCGCAACAAGATGTGTATACCTTATGCGTTTGTTGTCAATTAAAAGTAAACAAGTGTTGCTATAATCGTTTTTATGTTGTTCTCTTACAGCCGATGAAGAAAATACTAATAGGCAGTGTGACAGATGAGGAGCCGATACCCGCGACGTTGATCACGACGTACGACCCCAAGCAGCCCCCCGCCACGACCCCCGCCGCGGCCAGTAAGTGCAGCACATAACCACTCATCTCACTGATCCTTAACTACATTAAGCCTGTACTATGATTACCCAGACTTCCAATAAATATCCTTTATATATTTCCACACACATATTATAGATCTATATATTTGTTGTATCAAATCAAATCAACAACCCATAATGTCCCACTGCTGGGCTCGGGTCTCCTCTCAGGAGAGGGTTAAGGCCATACGTCCCCACGCTGGCCAAGTGCGGGTTGGGGACTGGCAAGACAACGTTATGGCTACGTAAATCTTACCGTTGGATGTTTTTTAAGCCGCCCGAAGGCCTCCAACTAAGCTTCACGACTGTTATCGTATGATAACAACCGGGACCGACTGCTTAACGTGACCTCCGAATCACGGAGACGCTCATGGTAACATGCCACCAGCGGTCACCCATCCAGGTACGGACCGCGCCGACGTTGCTTGGCCTCGCTGATTGTTTCTAATCACCGAGTGCAACTGGGCTATGAGCGCCTCGTATATTTGTATATTTTGTTGTATATTTATATGTATTTGTGTAAGTTTCCGTATATTTGCTTAATAATGTGCGTGTTTGGAGAAAGAGTGTGTGTTTGAGCAGGTATAAACCTCTATTGATTTATTTTTATTATTGTTGCTATTTTTGTTTTATTCATTTTTTTTCTCTTTTTTCCCTTTTTAGTTTTTAAATTCTTATTGTAATAATTGTTTTACTTGTGTGTACTACTAAAAATCATACACTACAATCTGATGTGCATGATATGGTTGTCTGGAAGAGATCGCCGTGAGCGATAAGACCGCCAATTGTTGTAGTAATCCTTTTTGTCACTCATTTTATTTAGTATATTGTAATATGTACGCAATGAAGATAAATAAATAAATGTTATAGATAAATTGGACCTACACTTATCTCCTTACAGACAGGGTCCTTATTTCGATTTGGCATGTGTTTGGATTGGTTCCTTGTTGCATATGTAGGTCCAATTACACACAGACACAAAACAAATGATCGTATTCATTACATATTAAGATATATATATATAGATGCCTCGGTGGCCCAGTGGTGGCGTACGCGACTGCTGTCATGAGGTCTCGGGTTCGAATCCTGGGTCGGAACAAATGTTTGTGTGATCCTAATAAATATTTGTTTCGGAGTTTGAGTGTTTTCTATGTATAGTATGTACGTATTTACAAAATAAGAAGTATTTATGTATTCATATCAGTTGTCTAGTACCCATAATATATATATATTGGTTTGGGACTAGATGGCGTTGTGTGTTTAGATGTCCGAAATATTTATTTATTTATATATGTATATATTTGTGTGTGTGTTTTAAGACATATGTATCCTATATGTGTTTATATATGTTTAAGTATATCTTTCATTCTTTTGAGTACTATTTACAGTTAGTTTCATACGGAAACCTCTGTGCACCACCTACCTTACAAGATTTCTACACCACCCTAAGGTTGACTGGAAGAGAATGCCTTGGGCATTAAGTCCGCCATTGTACAAAAGTGCATGAAGTTTTAAATAAATAAATATTCAAGTGCCTCAGTGGTGTAGTGGTACTACTGTGCTTGAGGTCTCGCGTTCGATTCCCAAGTCAAACCAAATGTGTTTATTATCTGCAAATATTTAAGTTTGGGCGTTTTCTATGTAAGATATGTGTGTATTTACAAATATATATATATATTTATATTAGTTGTCTAGTACGTATAATACAAGCTCTGCGTAGTTTGGGAGTAGATGGCGTTGTGTGTTAGATGTCCGATTTGTTCATTTATTATTATTTCATTTGTATATATAGAAACGAGCCCATAACCTCAGGCTGAGCCGTCACAATCACTAATCACTTAGAAATATGACAACTACATCAATTTATTTATTATCCATACATACATACATACATGAAGATATCTTTTGAATTGAAAAAAATAACCATACATAAGTCACATAAGTAAATGCACAACCTGCCATCTGCCGGATAACAATACTTACACCTCAGCTTCCGGTAACGCAGTTCCGTTCCGTTTCTCTCCTATACGTTGTAGAAAAGCACAAGTATCAAAAACAATTACTTATTTGTAAAGTCGGTTTACGGTAGATAATTTTACGTATTAAGAAAACAATAACTCATGTTTTTTCCGCACGTGTAGCCAGCGTTCATAGATTTATAAATCGAAATCACGTTAAAAATATAAACATTACAAAGAATAACCCTAAATAATCTAGAATAAATGTGAGGATGGGACAGGGGTGATTTTAAAGACCATTATCATAGCGTCTACTGAAAAGTTTCTCTAATGCGATTCAGCGTCAAAGTTACGAAGTAGTTCTGGGTATCTTCACTAGATGGCGCTAGATGTTGGTTATAAATCCATGAAAGAAAATCTTTGCTTTTATTTTCCAGGCGGTAAATGGCCATCGATTCGCGTGGCGTCTTTAGACACACTCCGCGGGAACGAACTCCCTACTACCGCAGTGCCCTCCCCGGCCTCACCGTCAGCTCTGATGAGGACCAGGCCGGATCTGACCATCGTGGCTGCGAAGAAGTCCATCCCTGAAGATGAGGAGCAATCGTGATGTTCAGAATGCTGAATGTAGGTAGAACCTGTCTGTGACATGTATATGATTAAAAAAAGGTCTAATAATATTAATACAATAGGTAAAGCACATCTTTTCTTTTTTTATATGTATTTATTTTGCAAAAAAAAAGCTACTTAGTTTTCGCCCGCGATGCCGCTCGCATTAAAAAAATATATCCTAACCTATTTAAGTATCTTGTTATTTCTAATACCTTCAAGAATATGTGTACAAAGTTTCATGATGATCGGTTAAGTAGTTTTCGCGTGAAAGCGTAACAAACGAACTTACATTCACATTTATAATATTATTAGGATTAGGATATCAGTTGTATAGTACTCATAACACAAGCTCTTCTTAGTTTGGAACTAGATGGCGTTGTGTGTTAGATGTACGAATTATTTATTTATTTTATTAAAATTAAACTCAATATTAACCCGCCTTAACCTTACCTTATTTACCCTTAACCCTCTCCTGAGAGGAGACCCGAGCCCAGCAGTGGGACATTATGGGTTGTTGTTTGTTTGTTTTAAACTCAATATAAAATACTCAATGATCATGTTTCAGAAACTTTACAAAAATTAATTTTATTAAACTGGTAATATTTTTTATGATAAATACAGAGAAAATAAAAAATAGATTGGTTGAAAATAACTATAAATAATACTAGCTAACCCAACAAACTTCAACAGCGTCTGAAAAGGAATAAATTTTACCGTTTTTTGTTACATTTTTCATTGATACTCGGCTCCTATTGGTCCTAACGTAATGTTTAATGGTCTATCATCTTCCTTATTAAATGGACTATCTAATACCAAAAGAATTAGCGAAATTGTTCAAGCTATTTATGATCGATTCCGTGACCAAGCGAAACAGGTATTCATTGTTATATTACACTAGCCATCCGCCTTGGCTTCACACGGATTCATGACGGCAAATATAATACACTAACCCGCGCAACTTTGTCAGCAATCTCTGAAGACGAATAAATTTCCCCTTTTTTGATATATTTTCCATCGATGCTCGGCTCCTATTAGACTAAGCGCGATAGTATATAGCCTATAGCATTCCTCGATAACTGGGCTATCAAATACTAAAAGAATTAGCGTAATTGCCCAACCATTGACACTGTAACCTCACTTGACAGGTATTCATTTTTATATTACACACATTAATATGGACGATATTCTCTATCTACATTAATGAGTTATCTCGTGAGCATATCAAGTTATCTATAAATATTTATAGAGAACTGTAAATTTATTCTCATTTGGGAATCCCACTTGTTTGAATTCGTTAATAAAAAGCATTTAATGCCTGAAGTGGGCAATAACGCGTCTGCCTTTTTTTTTTACGTGTGGTAACCCCCTCGGGCCTTCACCCCACCGGGGTATGCGGCGGGGCGGTTTCGGAATCGAACCGACTAAAATCACACGGTGTGCCACTCTGCGCCTGAGACGGGAGGGAGCCGGGAACCGCTTTCTTACGCCATCCAGAATAACGTAGTCACGTAGACAGTCGCCTAATTCAACTATATTTATTGAATTAATCCATCATCATTATAATCTTAAGAGCACGTTCTTGCCGGTTCAGCCTTATCCAGATCCTTATCAAGAGTCGTTCCTTGACCTCCTTATACATCGTAATAGCTATTTTTTTCTTTTATCTGGTCTACATAACTGTGTTTAGGTCTTCAAGTTACCGTAACGTATAAGGTGACCTACCATCTTGCCTCTTCTAATTTCTAGTCGATATCAGCAGACTTTTGAAGTGAAACTTCTTTAGGCGCATGAGGGTAAAATTTTTACAAATGTAACGTCACGCAAGTCATGCAACGGAAGTGTCGAAAAAGAGAGAGAGAGCGATCGAGACCGATTGAGAGAGAGTAAGACAGGGCGAACGTAGCATGAAGCAACTAGCGATGGAGTTAGAGTAGGGAGCAAGCGAGTGAGAAAGATCGAGAGAAAAAGTGAGATAGAGCGATTGTCGTATCACGCACAGTGCCATGGAGCGAGAGGTGGGAGAGAGCTAAGAAGTTTCACTTCTGACATGTGTACTTTGTACGCACGCACTTTTTTCTCCTTCACTCATTCTAGAACTTCTTCGTTGGTATTTGTTTCCCTCCAGCTGATTGCTTCCAATTTCTTCGGCATCACATTTCAAAGGTACTTGAGTGTTGTGGGTCCAAACGCCACAAAACATGAGACCACTTTGTGTGATACACAAAGTGTTGTTCCGTTCTAATATGTTAGTAAACTCCCAGACACATTTAATTCTTGGATAAAGCGACCTGTCATGGGAAATACTAGGAAACGAAGACTGTATGTGCAAAAATGTCTGAATTAGTAACAAATTAACGCCTCCCCCGGTCAGTCAATATACACACTAAAGAAATTATTACACTAGAACTGCTTACAAAATATATGAATACACTTCTACTAAAATTGTATATTTTAATACTTTTTTAGAATACATGTCACAGACTGGTCCCCTGCAGTTTGTTAGCGCAATGTTACGACCAAACTGTGAATATCTAAGACAATTTTGGTTTTTTCACTATAAAAATATAATAAATAATATAGAGAGCTGTTCGAAAGGCGATTATATAATCTCAATAATTTTTTTTAGACAAACTCAAGGCTCTGTACCCTCTGGTTATAGTTTTAAAATGCTTATAAAGGACTAATGTTTTTATATTAATGTTAAAAAATCTAATTCGCCGGCCGAAATAAGTTTGTTGATCTATTTCTTTTTAAATTGCTAAAATTAATAGCTTTGGGATTTATTTGATGTTTATATACCCCTTGCTTTGTTGGGAATTAAGGGAATAAATACTATCCGAAGATATTTTTTATTACATGTTTGTTTTCAAACTATAATCAGATTGATACTATTATTAATTGATAATTATTATTTTCTAATAATTTAGTATAATTTTGACTGACGCGTTGTATGAAATAAAGCTGTTGTTTTAAATTTGGGTGCGAGTTCAATTAATGTTATATCGGCTTTAGTTATTTAGTAATACTATATCAAAAGAAGCTAATGATGTCCGTATTTAATTAAATTGGGTGTTACTTTTTATGAAATATCATATAAATAAAAATGTTTTATAGCATACACAATGATTCCTTTACTATCATAGACAAATTAAAAACAACAGCAATTAAGACAGATTAAAAAGGATCCACATTTCCATAGACTAGAAAAAAAAACTATACCGAGTATTATAAAAATAAGGGTTTTGGTTATGGCAACCCTAAAACTCAAATTGTAATTAATTTATACTACCTATAGTGTATAATGTATAAAATAATCAGTTTTTGTATTAATATATTATCATAGTTTTAGATATAGTAGAGAAATATATAAGAGTTATACATACTTATATATTTTTATCATTATTCTGGTAAAATAAGGTAACTCGATTCAGAGGTCGTTTATACATAATAGTTAATACTTCGACTGTCCTAATTTAGTCGACTAAATTTCTGACTAATTAATTTTTAAAAACTGCATCGATAAAATTGCCTTTTCATTTTGTTCTAAAGTCGTAAAAATCTTATAATATATTATTTTAACGTCAGTTTTATTGATGCAGTTCTGTTTACTTTTGTTTAATAAGTAATTGTATAAGAGAATTAATATATATTTGTATATTATATAAAATAATGGTCAAATCTATGAAAACCGTCGTCTATAGTAATTGTAAGATGTAGATAATAATAGATTAATATAAATAATATATTTGTAATGACTAGTTCCTTAGCCGCGATGGCGCTAACGGCGAGCTGGGTGGCAAAAGTTGCGACTGTTCTATTCAAATCAATATAATACTCAAAAAATTAACATTACGAATTGAATAGTTCGAATTGTTTTTAAAAGGTTTTGCGGGGAGATTTGACTGAACATATAAAGTATGACATTGATATGACAATACGACATTATACGAAACCGTGGGCTATTTAATTTATTGATTTACTGTGGGATTGTTTAATTAACCCGAAAACGAATATAAAAAATTTAAACATACTAAATATCTTACAAATTTAAAACCAATAAGGACACCATTTGTAATTTAAGTTCACTAACCTGAGTGGCTGCGGTCCTGGCTGTAAGATAGGTACCTACTAAAGCACAGAACATCGCGCGACGTAGGTTGATAATGTAGATACCTACTTTATCGATATAAACTAAATAGCACAAGTAATATTGTGTCACACAATTTTTTTTTTCTACAAGGAAAACTGCAAGGTATTAAATTTGGTCATCTCGTGTCGAGGTTACAACTGGAAGAGCATTATCTCGAATTGGAATTAAAGATTGATCTCGTATCTCCTGGATAGTTTGTACAATAATCCGACTATTCGTAGGTAGAATAAACTAACATTCTCTGTAAATTAATATCGTATCTGTAAGCCCGTAGTAAATTATTCACTAACCGTGTAAGTGCATAAACGAGTCGAGGCATTGTTTCATTTAAACTGACACAAAATAACATAACTTTACGTCACAACTACAAACTTAAGTGTTCTGTCACTATAAGACTACAAAATACCTATTAATAACCAATACAACACAACGCGACACATGGCTCCTGCGCCCTGTGACGACTCGAGGTAGGCATAATATAGTTCGTGAACCCAACAACGTCGTGTAGTAAATTCCAAAACCGGAAAAAACTATCTTATAGCTAAACCACTGAACCAAGTTTATTGAAATTTTGTAGGTGGACTTGTACCATGTGTAGGTAGGTCTAGTTCAAATTAATGTCGTATTGTCATATCCAAATTCAAATGTATAACAATTAAATTAAATAATTAGAATGAAATATTAGGTAGTACCGGAACACGGCAGTGTTTCCCGCAGTTACAACATTAACCCCGGGAAACGCCGTAAAGCGAAGTTAATCTAAAAAAAAGAACCCAAATTACTCCTTATATCATCGACTATCTGCGAAAGTCCCGTCAGAATCGGCCCAGCCGTTCCAGAGATTTTTGAAGTATGCATTTAGTAAACAGCAGTTATGTTAATATTACAAACGGACACTTTATAAATTTTCATAGATTGTATTGATTAAACTATTTAGGATCAAAGATGTCTTACAACAAGATTTTCTGAATATGTTTGCATTCGAATATCACAAGATAAAATACTACATATTATATAAAGAATATATAGTTCATATAATATACTTTATTGTCTATTTTAAGGTTGTCGCAAGAGATCGCAGTCTGCAAAAAGGCCGCATATTGTACCACTGTTTTTATTTGTGTATATTCTACATTGTATTCTTAATATTATTGTGTGCAATGAAGAGTACATATCTGTATATATACATAAATTAAGGGATAACAATAAAAATTATTTTTTTCAGAATCCATATCAAAGTTATATCGTTCGTTAGACTTACACAAAACTATTAGCCACGCCTTTTGTAACACCGCAGATATTAATATAAATCAAACTCCCGTGAACCCAACCAAAATGGCGCGTCCTAAAAACTAAATACATCTTGCGACTATTTGCCACCGCCAGCTCCATCGTTTTGTTACTAAGCAATATCTTATTGTTCATAATTTAATCACCTCCTAACATCTCCATTCATTTTGTGCTCTAACTTGTTTGTAAGGTACGCAAATAATTAAAAACATTTAGTTTCAAGTTGTGAACATTGAATGTGCCTTGTTAACTTGATTACAAATGTTAGTGAAATTCAAGGAATGCATATATAAATAAAATTAGACAGATACTTATCTTATTTAAAGATTTACAGATTAAAATAATAACAAATTAAAAAAAAAAACTACTTCAAGAACTGGACTAAATTGAAATGGGACCACAAAGGAAGCACCCTCTTTCCAAGAAAAAAATATCAAAGTCGGTTGAGATGACAAACCTGAAAAAATACAGTCGAATTGATGACCTCTTCCTGGTTAAAGTCGGTAAAAAACCTATATTTTAGAAATGCAATTGAAATTCTGTAAGCGAACAATATCATCTTCAGCCCGTTGCAGTCCACTGCTGTGTTCGGGTCGCCTCTCAGGAGGGGGTTAAAGCCTTACGTCCCCATGCTGGCCGAATGCGGGTTGGGGACTGGCAACACCACGCTATGGCTACGTAATCTTGCCAGTGGATGTTTTTAAGCCAACCAAAGGCCTCTAAATAAGCTTCACAACTGTTATAATATGACTTAACGTGATCTCCGAAATGCGGAGACTCTCATGGTGTCATGCCACCACCAGTCACCCATCCAGAAACTGACCGAGACGTCGTTGCTTACCCTCGGTGATTGTTTCTAATCACCGAGAGCTACTGGACTATGAACGCCTCCTTTATGACATGCGATTTGTTTTTATTTTTTAAATTAGTGACGTAGTTTCGTACCTTACAAACAAATTATTATATATACCTTCAAATAGTTTATTTACTTATAATAATTAGTATATAGTGACGACAATAAATAAAGCAATTTTGTAAGTGTGGCATTGAAGTTATTTTTTGTTATGGCAACATCGAGTGCCTCGGTGGTGGATTCCCGGGTCGGACCAAATGTTTGTATAATCTGCTAATATTTGTGTTGTTTTCTATGTACATTATGATATGTATGTATTTATATCACTTGTTTAGTACCCATAATACGAGCAATAAGTTGTGTGAATGTGGTAGAATATTGTACATATTATATATGTTCATTAAAATCTGTGCTGCACTTACACTTGATTGGGTAACTGCCGTGCACCTCGAATTGAAATGTCGTCACTATTGTGCTAAACACCTTGACCCACCCCAAAAGAAAGAATTTGTATTATAATAATAAATAATATATGAGAAAAGAAATACATACATTATTTTTTATATAATTTGTCCAAAATATTGGATGTCTTGAACCAAAATTGTAAATTAATTATTAATTGATAGTGTTTTTGTTATTGACTCATAGTGTATAATTATTATTTATTAAGGTTTTTATTATTATTATTAATATAAAATTTATAATTAGCAATATTGTTTAGGCGAAGTTTTTTTAGATGTTTTTAGTTCTTTTTTTTATACTTGTTTATTTGAAAACTCATAATTTTAAGATTATTTGTTAGACCAAGTGTTAGTCACAATGTTTCTGTTGGAAGCTTGTCGACTGGCAATATTTCTTGGCTTTGTTAAAATTCTACCATTAATTGGTACCTTGTGAGCAATCGTAGGCTGGCAACTCTTAACTCAGTTTACTACTAGAAAGCTCCAAATGTTGCCAGTCGTCAGGAATTTGGTGGGTTGGTCGTCAGGAATTATTTTATTAATATCGTTTATATTGCAATTATGTAAAATAATAATATATATTATTTCTTTAAATATGCACATTTTACATAAATTTATTTGTTTGAAGCCATTTATATATTCAGTTTATTGTCCATTGTTGGGTCGGAAAGCTAAAAGAAATAATAATTTGACAAATTTAAGAATCAAGTTGCCTATCTCAGCATTATCTGTTCTCATTAAAATCAATTATTAAAAAAATGTTATGTTTGTATACGCTATGAATAATATGCCCTAAATGCAAGATTTATATTAATGTATCATGTATTTAATTACATATTGTTTCGTTATCTCACACCGCCACGCGACGAACATTATATGTTAGGCAATTTAATAAAAGTATACAGTTGATATATTGCAATGTTTCATTTAATACACATACTAATGAGCCACGCAACCTCGTCTGCATCTAGATTGCCCGTAGCGTGATCTCTTAACAGCACGAACTAATTTGCGTACCCACAAAAAGGGTTTTAGTTAGCCAATCTTAAAAGATATATATATATATATATATATGCTTTCGCAGACGCTTGTACAGTTTGCCAAACTAAAAAAAATTATTACTTTAACAGCCACAAGGCATTACAGTGTGCTCAGCAGTCATTTGTATAACATTAGATACTGCAACATATATTAACTACTCAGACCTGAGTGCAAAAGGAAAGTAAGCGATTGGTTTATGTCTAAAACTTATGAGGAAACTGAAGATCTTTTAAAAATGTCTATTCTGTGAGCTTCCCTTTGTCACACACATACACATACACACACACACACACACATACACACATTAAATTTTATTAGTTTTCCTTGGAACTGTATAAGATTGATTGAACTAGCAGTAATCAAATGATACAGACACTTGTGGTTTGATACCCATAACACAAGTTAGATCTTACCATGGGTATCAGTGCTCCAAAACCATTTGTTTTTTATACATATCTTGTACAAATACTTTGGTGTATAGTTTTTGTATTTTTTGGATAAATAAATTTTATTATTATTATTACTTTTTTAAGAAGTTTTAAAGGGGGGCAGTGATATTTTTTTTATATACGCAATTTAAGCTTCCGTTGCGTGCTTAGAAATAATTTTCCGCCGTTTTTACAACTATTTTGTCAATACTCCGCTCCTTTTGATCGTAACGTGATTATAAACTCTCATTATATGGTCCAGTTCTTTGGAGTACGTTTTTTTGTAAATTTTTTGTTATATATAGAATATACGTAAATTAATCACGTACGTAAATTAACTGTCAGATAAGCTATCCAACACTTAGAACCCTGTGAAACTAGGCCTTAATTAGGGGTTGAAATAAAAATTCTCAATTCTGTAAATAAAAAAATGTAATGACAAATAATAAGACAAATTTCAATTATTTACATAATATACCAACCATTTTCACAAATATACCAATAAATTAGATTTAACACAAGTAACGTACATTAATAACAGCTGGATGCGACACACAGATAAGCGCCTGCACACACTAGCGACTTGACGCAAACTCTATCTAGTCTCAAGTGCGTAACAGACCTTATTTCTTTCTATACATGTCAAATATTACAAAGTTGATGCGCTTTATAAGCTCAGAGCAACATGGCGGGGAGAAGCCATACATAGCGTTCCCCTCTGTCACAGTATACACATTACATTACATTACACTGTTCATGTGTGGGGAAATTATGTTATATAAATAAATTATGTTTTAATTGTTGTAAGTTCGTAATGACAGGCGATTGTTTTTGTATTGGAACTAAACCCTCCCACACGCCCCCCACTGTAACTCCTGTACATCAGGATCAATTGCAACGACCCACGAACACACCGAGTTTTGACACTCGGGAAGTCCCAGGGAAAAAATATTGTCTTTGAACCCGCAACGAAATGAATCAGAAATAAAAACTGAAGGAGTCGGGAATATAACATCTCAATTCCCTCTTTAGCAAAGTGGGAGACAAAATAAAGTCAAAATAGGCAGACACATTTTTCAAACCGGGAATCACCATGGATAAATTATTATGGGTCCTAACTGAGCTATATTTGACTATTATACTATTTTTATGGAATAGAGGGCAAAACGAGTAGACGTATCATCTGATGGTAAGCGATTACCGCCGCCTATAGCACACACGGAACCCCAGAGGCATCACAAGTGCGTTGCCGGCCTTTGGGGGATGCGAGGGAGGGGTTGGGGTATGTGCTTCCGGTGTCCTCACTGACTTGGTGAAAGACTTTGTTTTCTGTGTGAGCGTGGCCTCTCTGGTCGAGCCGGCCCATTCGTGAAATTGTGAGTCGTGAGTATGTACGGTAGAATCGCCTAAAAGCACGGAAATTCACAGCAGTTGATACAACATCATCCCATATTGCTTATGAATGTGAATCTAAAATGTGTGTGTGGAGATTTCCCTCGCAAAAATGACAGGGTGTTTTGTATCGGATAGAAGATGTTATGGGTCCTCCCCTTCGTTCGGTGGCCCTTGTTGCTCCTGTTTACAACAGAACAAATAACTAACAATACAATAAATGATTTTATTTTTTTTTGCTAACATTACGTTATAAAAAACTTTAAGAAAATAAAAAATAATTTCGAAGCAAATATTACTCTTTAAAACCCATCTGAACTTAGCCGTTCAATCGAAAAAAAGCATTTTAAATTCTAAATTTATATATACTTTATATATTTTTTGTGACAGTCTAAGTTTATAACAGTGCAGTGTTCTAATATTCCACTGCAGTCCCACTGCTGGGCGTGGACATGCAACAACTAAGAAATATACTACTTATAGAAACGAGTCTCTATTCAGATCTTTAACCAACATTGGACGATACATTTAAACTTAGGTAGTGTTTGTATGATTTCTATAAGTGAATACTAATACTATTGACTATTCAGGGTCTCTTGTCCCAGCAGTGGGAAATGTGGTTCACACTCTCGTCCACCCTATATAGCGTTTATAAGACACTAATATTTATGGTCCGTGCAATTTACATACAATATATATCTAAGTGCAAAACATATATATATATATATTTTTGTTCGCATTTTCAATATTTTATTTAAAAATTCAACACTTACATACATACTTACGATTATTTCTATAATAATATCTAAAAATATGTTTTGAAGCGAAAAGACCTTCTGGTAAACTTCTGTTTTGCATTTTTTTTTATATATTTTCTGTTGCATCTTGTACTTTTAATTAAAAAAATCATTTACAAAATACTTAGCCACTAATTTAAACTCATTAATTATTCGTTGCAATTAGTAGTAGCATGTCTCAAATTAATCACGTCGAAATGGGGTATACGCACTAATTGTCGGTCGTGACTATAAAAAAAAAACATTAATTATATTTATTTTTACACGGCTGACAACAGCATGCGTCACTTTAAACCTACGTTTATTATAGCGATCAAATTATAGGACTATTAATTTTTTTCTTTATATAATTTGTGCTACATACGTCAATTTGGGCTATAATATTTGTATTTTAGCATTGAACAATCTGTAGTACTTAATTAAAAGTAGCGAGTACTTGAGTGGCGGGAGTCGGTCGGTTGGCCTTTACGAGTATATCGCTATAACTAACAACCCTTAACACATATAATTCTATCGGCGAAGCTACTCAAGCACTCCTTAGACCCTGAATATTAAAAAAATAAATAAGATGTATCCATGAACTTAGCAAAAAAGAAAAATACTTTAAAATAATGTATACATGAGATTTTAAGATATTATAATGGTACCAGGAGAGTTTTTTTAATGAACAACTTCCGTGCTAGGAACATTTTTTAGTCATAGGGGACTTTAAAATCGTATATGAAACACACAGACACCGAACAACAATTTGTGGATCACACAAAGTATTGTCCCATGTTGGGTTCGAACCCCCAAACTCACCGCAGCAGAAAGTGGTGACCGCTTAACTACTATGTTATAAAAGTAGGAAAATGAAGAAGGCAGAAGGCGAGAGAAGTCTTCTCTTTCTTGCTAAGCCCACGGGCAGATGGAATGGAAACAGTTTATGTAACATCATTTTTACTTATTTATCCCACTTAGTAACTTATAATATTTAAATTCAACGCGTTCCTACCTTCACGGCCGAGACAGGGAAGTTTGTTTATTATAGAAAGCCGAAAATGTTATATTTGACTTTCATAACAAAAAGAATGAGTGAATGAATGAAATATTTAAGAAAGTACATTACAGATAATAAGATACAACAATTGTATATAGTACTAATACACAGATGGACGATATTATTTTTTTAGACAGCCAACAACTGGTAACAAGACCTTAGCTATAAAGCGAGCTATAATGAACTTTATTCCAAGACAATAAGGTTAAAAGTCGCTTTTAATGTGATTTAAAATGTATTTTTTAATTGATTTTAATGTTGTTAGGACCAATATAAGATCATTACCGACTTTAAAAAGGAGGAGGTTCTCAATTTGACTGTTTTTTTTGTTTGTCTTCTCAGAACTTTCGACTGGGTGAACCAATTTTGATGATTTTTTTTTATTTGATAGCTGGTTCCTTCCGTGTACTACTTCAATTTGGTCCAGTTCTTGGTTGTTTTCTTGTTATAATTTTAATTAAGAGAAAAAAATTGGTTATAGGTTTCTTTTTTAATTAGAATATCAAAGGCTGCTGAGCAGGCGAGTCCTCTCTTGGTTAGCGACTTCCGCAGCCCATCAATACTTTCATTTTGTATTTGAGCATATTCTTAAAGATTTTTAATTAACATTAATAAAGAAAAATATAAAATATTCCGCAAAACATTAAAATCAATTAATTTAACATTAACAAAACTATCTATTCAAGACAATAATTATACATTGTAATTATTTTAATATTTGAATTGTAAACGCCATTTATAACAAATTATAGCGACCCGACGCGGCTTCGCACGGAAGTCTTATTAATTCACAGATTTTCTTTACCAATATGTATATAGTAAACATATAAACTTATCTCTTGAATCGATCAATCTGTTGCTGGAACTGCATTTAAATTCCGTTAAGTAGTATAAAAGATCAGCGGGAATGACTCAATTTTATACTATTTTAAAATATATATAATTTATAAGCCGTTTTTCCCTCCCAATCTCGGCTTCAGTGAAGAGGTTTAGTTAAGAGGCGACATGTATGTGATATCGTCCCAAGGGTGGCGGTACAGAGGCTGTTTCATGCGTTTCTGGTCGAGGTAGTGGCCCACGAGACCGATGGTCCGGCCGAGCACGAACATTGCGTTGATTGAGCCCATTTGGATATAGTTGTTGCCCTCCTCTCTGTTAAATTGAAATATTACTTTATATATATGTTTGAATACATTCTAGAATTATATTTGGTTGTACTTATTCGACTGTTTTATTTATTTGTGTTAGCTGCTGATCAGTTTCGCCTTATGGTATCAACAATCAACAGATGGGCGAAGAGGTAAGGTGAAACCAGGTTTGCCCCATCGTAATTTGATTCAGTTCTAAAGACGTTTTTTTTTTTTGTTCAATTTTATTTGTATAGAATGTGTGTCATCTTTCTAGTCTTTGTTAGTCCCTAGATTGCTTTGTCTTTAACTAAGGCTTAAAATTATAACAAAAAACAAAAAAATACAAAACTATAATTAAATACACGGTTAATCTTTTTGACTGCCTCTGTGGCGTAGTGGTAGCGAATGCGACTGCTGTGCAAGAGGTCTCGGGTTCGATTCCTGAGTCGGACCAAATGTTTGTATGATCTGCAAATGTTTGTTTCGGAGTTTGGGTGTTTTCTATGTATAATATGTATGTATTTACAAAAAAAAAAAGGATATAAGTATTAATATCAGTTATCTAGTACCCACAGTACAAGCTCTGCTTAGTTTGGGACTAGATGGCGTTGTGTGTTAAAATGTCTGAATATATTTATTTATTTAATCATTATCATCTTCCTAGCCTTTAGTATTCCCAAGATTTGAGGTCGGCGACTAGTCCAACCGGTTTTACCTGAATATCAGTTTTTACATGGAGCGACTGGCATCGGACCTCCGCAACCCTCGGGGTGAACTTAATTCGAATANCATTCCCTAGATTTGGGGTCGGCGACTAGTCCAACCGGTTTTACCTGAATATCAGTTTTTACATGGAGCGACTGGCATCGGACCTCCGCAACCCTCGGGGTGAACTTAATTCGAATATTTGAGGGCACTGACTTCCCAATAATGATGGCCATAGATGCTTATGACAACCGGGACTGATGGCTTAACGTGCTCTCCCAGGCTCGGGCAGGAAACAACGCCGTATTCCATACTCCAGACTTCTATAAAGAATTTCTTTTAAGAAAATCCCAACAGCAGTCCGACCCGGGAATCGAACTTGGACCTCTTGTTTTGCAGTCGGTTATGTAGATCGCTTGACCGACGAGGCTGTTAGTAAACTGCGATAGTACGTAGTGATAAATGAGTGTAATACTAACTGAGTGAAGAGCTGGCAGTGGCGGAACATGTCGACCATGGCGGCGGCCACGATACCGTCCACGTTTAGGATGAGGTTGGGCTTCTTGCGCGTGGTGATGGCCTCCACGTCCAGCGCGTAACGCGTCACGGGCCAGGCCGGCCAGCGCGATGTCACGTACGCCTTCAGCTCGCGAACGCGCGAGTCCGGGTTGTTGATCGACTTCACCCTAAACACAACCTTCTCATATATCTTCTTTATAATTAAAACTGGCTTTACTCGGGTTCTGCCTGTATATATGTCGATTATCGTGACAAAAAGTAGCATATGTTCGTCTTCAAATGGAGAAGAACAGAAAAAGAAAAATCATTTATTCTAACGTATAGAAGACAACACATGGTTTTATACAGACATAAGGTAACGAAACACAAGCAATTGTATTTTAGTATCCAATGATAGAAAAGGTGCCTATCTCAGCATGTTGCTGTAGCCAGAGTGAAGAACAAAATATTATTATTATTTAATAATCGCCTTTCCAGGTTGCAGCCTAACTCCTGTGACCACAACCTGACTCCTATGACCACAGCCAGTGTAACCTGATCGAAAGGTCAGGCAAAACAGAAGTGTGTATACTTTCAAATATGTGATCGCGTTAATTCCCGTGTAAATATCATGAAACGCCAAAGTTTAAAAGTTAGTATTATAATTATTGTCCCATGTAGGGTTTGAAACCATAACGCTAAGGCATAGCGATCACTTCTTTTTCTTTTTTTAAAAAAGAAAACTCCCGCATTACGAATATACATTCCTGTGTCGCGGGGATCTTTTACAAACATACATGAAACGGACACAAAGTACACCTAGACTTAGAACAACATTTTATGAATCACACAAAGTGTTGTCCCATGTAGGATTTGAACCCACAACACTTGGCCATCCGTGTAGTTATATCACTTAAACTTCTCACTCACTTAAACCACTACACTAGGTATACATGCAGTCGATGCTGTCAGGCCTTAGTAAAATACGTTAATAAGCTCCTTAATAGGTAAATATCATAATAGTAGGTAGTTCCGACCGACCTGTGTCCGATGCCCATGATGAGTTCTCCCTTGGCCCTCTTCTCGTTGACGAACTCCTGCGGGTGCTGGCCGCGGTCGTACGCCGCGCAGAAGTCTGCCGCAGCGCGGTCCAGCGCTCCTCCGAAACGATCTCCCTAAGAAAAGAGAAGAATAGTATTATTATATAGAAAATACCGTTCAAATCTTCTTCTTATGATATTGATAACAACTTCATATACAAATTTAACCATAAAAAAAAACAAACAACAACCCATAATGTCCCACTGCTGGGCTCGGGTCTCTTCTCAGGAGAGGGTTAAGGCCATACGTCCCCACGCTGGCCAAGTGCGGGTTGGGGACTGGCAAGAATACGTTGTGGCTACGTAAATCTTGCCGTTGGATGTTTTTAAGCCGCCCGAAGGCCTCCAACTAAGCTTCACGACTGTTGTCGTATGATAACAACCGGGACCGACTGCTTAACGTGACCTCCGAATCACGGAGACGCTCATGGTAACATGCCACCAGCGGTCACCCATCCAGGTACTGACCGCGCCATCGTTGCTCACCCTCGATGATTGTTTCTAATCAATTAAATTTAACCAATTTAACCATATGCTCTAATAATAAATATATATGGACGTCTAACACACAACGCCATCTAGTCTCAAACTAAGCTGAGCTTATACTATAGGTACTAGACAACTGTTATAAATACATATATACCTTTTTTTTGTAAACACATACATATTTAATATAGAAAACACAAGCTCTATAACAAATATCTGTAGATTACACATTTATATGGTTTGACCTTGAAATCGAACCTGAGACCTCAAGCTCAGCAGTCGCAAACATATAGGGGGCCACTGAGCAGACGTATCGCCGGATAGTAAGCGATTACCGCCGTCACAAGTACGTTGCTGGCCTTTGGGGTGAGGGGTTTGGGATATGGGCCTCCGGTATTCTCAATTACTTGGTGAAACACAGCGCAGGCGCTGTTTCACACCGGTTTCTTGCGAGGCCGTGGTATCATTCACGGCACACGCATGTCGAAGCGTGGTTCTTCTCTGTTTTATTCGTGTGTCGAAAGAGGGAAAAAGGGAGCACGCTTGTCTCTTGAAGGATGCAGGTGACAATTCATTTCACAGTTCTAATGTGCGGGGCAGAAAGTTTTTAGAGAAGAGCTCAGTATTTATCTATGCAGTGATGTCGTTCTTTCTGTATGGAATAGGGAGGTATAGTTCATATTCAGATTTAGTAGTAAAAAACCCTGTAAATTCAGTGTAGATAAGTTATAGTGGCCCAGGAGTGTGGGAGACGGTACGTACGATGGTGAGCAGGCCGCTGACGACGGAGGAGATGAGGTCCTTCCCGGCGCGGGCCGTGACCATGGTGTTGTGAGCGCCCGACACGGCCGGCCCGTGGTCTGCGCACACGATCACCACCAGCTCGAAGAACTTGCAAGCCCACTCCGGCAGCTCGCGCTGGAACCTGACAACACACTCTCTTTATAAAAAAAACGACTCCAAGAACTGGACTAAATTAAATTAGGACCACACGAGATGCACCAGCTTTAAAATAAAATAAGAATCATCGAAATCGGTTCACCCAGTCGGAAAATTTTGAGGTAACAAACACAAAAAAAAATGCAGCCGTATTGAGAACCCCTCCTCTTTTGAAGGCAGTTAAAAATAAAGCATTTATATCTGAAATCTTTGGTTGGCGTTCTGGGTTGATTTTTACCCTCAACGGCAAAGCCAAAAGGAAGAGTAATAGTTTAGGCTGTGTATATATGTTAAACTGTAGCATCTAAATAACTGAACCGATTTTAATGAATGAGATGTCAAAAGATTCGTAATATTATCGTAATATTTATGGTTATAAAAATATCAAAAGTTTTACGCAGTCGGATTAGTTTTTTGAACTTTTTTTTTTCGATACTATTTAAGTCAAAGAATTTCCATTTTATTTAAAAAAGACGGTATTTCCTTATCTAGTAACACTCAACACCAGTAACAATATTACTGGTTGGGAAACAAATCCCACGGACTCACAGTGTTACCCGTTGGCCAGATTTTTATTTCCATCTGATAAACTATAGTGTGGGTCACCATGCTGCATTGTTCTTTTTCGCATTGAGGATGGTGACCACCACTCTTGGATTCTGCTCATGCTTTCCATCAGGCAGGGCAGAGTCATTTTGGCAGCTTAAATATATATAAAAAAAAAACTGCTAAATTTTAGTAATAATTTCTAGAGTCGTAGTTACTCAGTAAGTTTTACTATATGGGATCTCTAGTCAAATTTAAATTTTGTCTGTTTGTTCCGGATAACCTCTGGATATCCTGGACAAATTTTGACAGGACTTTTACTGGCAGATACTTGATGATATAAGTAGTAATTTAATGCACTTTTTTAGACTAGCTTCGACCCGCGGCGTTGCCAGTAGTAGATGTTATTTCGCAGGGCTCAGTAAGTTTAAAATTTTAGCATGAATTACTCTTAACCAGGGGTGGTCGTTTACCATCAGGATTAGAGTTTACAAACCCCACTACATCATAAAGAAAAGACCCAGAAACTACAACGATAAACCTCAGTACATACCACAACAAACTGATAGTTCCACCGATACCCAGCTGCCTTTCCAAGATCTGGCTGATTGGTACTCCGCAGTAGGACAACTCTTGGCCTCGCTCGTCACAGATTGTGGAGATGAAGGCGGCAGGCTTGCGGATTATACCTAGTTTCTGGAAAACCGTTAACATATAGATATACGAACCGTTTTTTTGAGATTTCACTTGTGTTTAAGTAGGTTTTGTCAAGAAATTTTTCCTTGCCAGTCCAGCCATTTTAAAAAGTGAGTAAGGGTCATCACCATCAGCGTCTTTTCAGAAAAGAGGTCTTTTGTTTCACCTTACATGTGCAGAGTTCAAGAGTGATGGTCACCATACTCATTGCGAATGCATACAACGCAACAAAGCAGTATGGTGACCCATACAATGGCGGCCTATTGAGAAGCTTATGGCCTACTTTATTTATTTATTTTATTTTATTGAAAAACTTTATGCACTGAACCTGTACACCGGTGGACTTAATGCCCAGGGCATTTTCTTCCAGTCAACCTTTGGGTGGTGTAGAAATCTTCAATGTTGTGTGGTACGCGCAGAGCTTTTTTTTTCTTTAACAAATACAACTCCCGCATTAGGAATATACATTCCTGTGTCACGGGGATCTTTACAAACATACATGAAACGGACACAAAGTACACCCAGACTTAGAACAACAATTTATGGATCACACAAAGTGTTGTTCCATGTAGGATTTGAACCCACAACACTTGGCGCAGTAGGAAGCGGTGTGGCAGCCACTGAAACCACTAGGCCATCCGTGTAGTCAGAAGGTTTCATATTACACTACATAGACAAAATATTTTGACTTATACATATACAAACACAACAACATCATGAATACAAATATAAACTTACATATATAGGTACTATATCTAATATCTATACACTATGAGGTATGGCCTTAACCCTCTCCTGAGAGGAGACCCGAGCCCAGCAGTTGGACATTATGGGTTGTTGATGATTGATGATACACTATGAGTAAGAGAATATTTACCACTTTGGCCTGACGGATTATTATATAATTTGGTTCAAGTTTTAGTTTACTGTCTTAGTCGGCTATTAAGGGATGAACAGGGGTCGTGACACTCCGTATACTTAACATTTAACTAACACGAGTCGAAAATAAAACACATACCCTAGCCCAATCGTAGTCCATGGGGACCTTGGGTGGTTCCACTTCTTCCTTGACTATGATTTTGCCTTCGTTCACTAGTTTCTGATAAACCTGTAAAATATGAAATATAAGTTAGAAATTACAAAAAAGAGGTCAGGAGTCGTGGATTTCTCATCTAGGAAAATAATTTTATGATTAGCATGATTGTTTGTTTTGTGACTGAGTGTGGTTTCCAATACCTATGTATTTAGTCATATACTAACTGACACAGCAAACATTGTTCTACCATAAATATAAAATATTTAGGGGTGGGTAACCCTTATCATTAAGGGGTATAAAAAATAGACGTTGGCTAATTCTCAATCCTCCATGATATGCACACGAGATTTCATAAAAATCGGTCCAATCGTTTCGGAGGTGTTTGGTAACAAACACCGCGACACGAGAATTTTATATATAAGATATATATGTATGCTTATCAACAAGCTGGTCACTAGAGAACAGGTAAGAAAATCTTCGTAGATATTTTCTTTTGAGGTGACAGTTTTAAAATAAAATATAACTTCACAATGATCCCACACAATCGTCTGAGGCACACAGACTACACAGAGCCTGTACTATGGTTACCAGACAGCTAATCAACATAGATAGATAGAGAGATAGATGGAAAACTCTTTATTTGCACACTATAATATTACAGTTAGAAGAACATACTTATATATTTCTAAATACATAACTAAATCACACCCAGACACAGAACAAATCATCGTTCGGTTGGGAACCTTCGACCTTTGGCTTAGCAACTAACTACTAAAGTAAAAGACCCGTCAATTCACAGCCATAAATCAATTTTAAAATGAAATATTACGCCACATGGGTCTGATCCTTTCCACACGTCCATCACTGTAACTCCTGTACACCAGGATCAACAGCAGTGATCCACAAACACACCGAGCTATCACACTCGGGAAGTCCTAGGAAATATTAAACTATCTTGGCGAGGAAATTAATTACAAGAAAACTGAAGGACTTGCAAATATACTATGCCATACGGTAACAACATTGCCGGGTATAGTCCTAGGAAATATTAAACTATCTTGGCGAGGAAATTAATTACAAGAAAATTGAAGGAATTGCAAATATACTATGCCATACGGTAACAACATTGCCGGGTATAGTTAAATTAATGCAGGTCCTAGAACAAAAAGTTTGCAAAGTGGAACAGTTCCTACCTTATTGACAGCAACTCCTAATGTGTCAAAAGATTCAGGTACCGCTGCTCCGAAGGCCTTGAGGGCCGCGTTCTTGGCCACCGCCTTCTCCATGGCAGACCCCGCCAGGGAGCCGGCGTGACCGAACTGGACCTCCGATGTGAACATATCTGAAATTACCAATACATGTTAAACACACAGCAGGTAATCGATTCGATGCCCATTTTCGTAAAATGTATTCTTAATGTAGATTTATTTCGGAAGCCTTCGGGAAGCTTTGAGATATTTTCTCATCCCGAATGTCAGTGTTTCAAGACGAAAGTTCTTGACCTGTGTGTGTTGCCAGTGTGTACAGAGACATGAGACTGCCTCGGTGGCGCTGTGGTAGCGTATGCGACTGCTGTCCATGAGGTCTCAGGTTCGAATCCTGGGTCGGACCAAATGTTTGTATGATCTGCAAATATTTGTTTCGGAGTTCGGGTGTTTTCTATGTATAATAGTATGTATTTACAAAAAAAAGAAGTATTTATGTATTAATATCAGTTATCTAGTACCCATAATACAAGCTCTGCTTAGTTTGGGACTAGATGGCGTTGTGTGTTAGATGTCCGAAATATTTATTTATTTATTATGAGTCACTCAGATAGGACTCCATAAAAAAAAACTCAAAATCGCTCAAAAAGCAATGAGTTACGAATCAGAACGTCGACGAACAAAGGTTGATGTTACTCAGAGATTTTTTAAACTTAAGTGGTAGTCGGCGAGGAACATTTCTTGTCAGAAAAGATGTCTACGATCAACAGTGGACTAGGATAGGCCGACGATGATTCAAATGGAGATAAGAATGAATTCTACAATATTAAAGAATGAACGAGGCCCATTACTTAGATGGAATGTTTTAAAGTTTCCTATTATAATTCTGGTGGTATAAGACGTAAGTACATACCATAAAACCTTAATATTCCCCTTCTAAAATGAGATGCTAATCAGCATTTGATGACGATGGCTGTGAAAACACATTAATAACATCAAAATGGATGTGGTTGCGAAGACACAAACAAAGAAAACAACAGAGCCGGTCCAAGCCACAGTCCCAGGGGCAGGCAACGGCCACCATCCTCAGAATTACCTTCAAGGGTGATGCTGGATAAACCTTTCCCACTTAGCATGGATAAAAAGTTCCTGAGGAATCTACACTGGGACCGCTTGCCACGAGCTCGGTTCCTTCGCCCTTTACTGCAGGAACAGCCCTTCGATTTAGCGTTTTTTATCGAGATTTTAATAGGATCTGCAGACAAAATCAAATTCCCAGGATACCTCGTTTATCGGAGGAATAAAATATGGGGACATCACAACGACTACCACCACCAACCCCTATCCAGCAGCACCTTGAGCAGTTGCAGCTATACGCTTGCTAATGGACACCTAACGCCACGCGTAATTAAACGCTCCGTAGCCAGTGATCATCGTCGAAGATCTTAACACCAAACAATTTGAACATAACCTCAAGTGGGTAGGCCCTCACAAACGAGTTGAACCAGCCAACAGAAGCGTGCAACAGTCTCTTGACCTTGGAAAAGCTTCACAAGTCTTCTCTCTATAAGTAAAGTATGAAATTTTCCAGGGGACCTCAAGATCGTGTGATGTTCTAGCGCAGCGATGGAAATAAGATCCCAGAAAAGCAAGTGGATCTCGGGTACTGCAATAACCGCTAATACCAACTTTTAAAACTTTGATTCTCCTTTATATACATAAACAGGACCCTAAAAAAATATCAAGATAGATAAATAGACAATAGACTAAAGAAGTACCCCTACTCGGGGTAAGGCAGGAATTGGGGGATCCACCCTGAACTATACATAATCAAAAGTTTCCACAGTTAATACGTGTCTTCATACCTGAACAGGTTCCTATGCACCATGCAACAATGGGTTTCTTGATGATGCCATCCCTGATGGCCTTGCACACATGGTACTCTTCCACACCTCCCACTTCACCGAGGAGAACTAACATTTTGACGTTAGGGTCTGCTTCGTACCTGCCACCAGATGAAGTACAAATATTTAATACAATAGGGTAGATGACACTTTAGTCAAATCAGTTATTCTTTTCTCATTTGTCAAAACGATAGCTTTGTGTATAAGGAATTTACTAAATACAAACTTGTGACGTCACTGCTTTAGACTACTCAATTAAGCAATATTTTTCAATATTTTATTAGAATTTATATTAGAAATGAATATGTAGTAGTAATAATCATATTTTCAGAGATGTTTTGAATATTTGAATATTTTTTTTTAATAAAGGAGACATCGGTATTCATTTACGATACAGCCATCTACCCTATACTGTCATATCGACATGATAGAAGAATAGACACCATATGAAAACAAATATCGCGTTCGGTTACATCAAGTTTTTACTCCGCCATTTTGAATTAATATCAGTTGCGTTTAGTTAGCTCAAGTTTTGACTTAACCTCTATTAATTCAATTTGCGTTTAGGTACCTCAAGTTTTTCTTTAAAATTAATACAAGTTGCGTTTAGTTACTTAAGTTTTTACTCAGCGCTTATAAATTAATACATGTTGCGTTTAATTACCTCAGAAGGTGATCGATGAAGGTGGTGCCAGGGTATCTGTCTCCACCGATGGCAACTCCTTCACAGACTCCGTCAGCTTCCTTCGAGATGATGTTGTTCAGTTCGTTGCTCATGCCGCCAGAACGGGACACGTACGCCACACTATGCCACAAATCAGGAATTAATTACTAGAAAATTCATATCTTCTTTGAAGACCTCTCACGAGTACACTGCAGTTACTTAAAAAAAATGCCTGTGACATTAAGTGATATTCATTCATAAATAATTAATAATATTTTTTTTTTTTTATATTTGAGCTGCCAAAATGTCTCTGCCCTGCCTGGTGGAAAGCATGAGCAGAATCCAAGAGTGGTGGTCACCATCCTCAATGCGAAAAAGAACATTGCAGCATGGTGACCCACACTATGGCGGCCTGGGGGGAAAGGGGTTGGTGAGGGGGATACGGGGCGTTGGATTGGGGTATGGGCCTCCGGTATCCTCACTCACTCGATGAAACACAACGCTGTTTCACACCGGTTTTCTGTGAGGCCGTGGTATCACTCCGGTCGAGCCGGCCCATTCATGCCGAAGCGTGGCTCTCCCACGGTATTCTCACGGTAGCTTCAAACTTAACAGAGCTTTTGTCGTATTTATTTTGTAAATCCATAGATACATAGAATATACACAATCTCTGAAACAAATATTTGCAGATCATACAAACATTTGGTATATATATATATATATTGTTTTTTATATAAGTATACAAGGCTCTTTACCTGCCAGGCCTGTACAGTTTGCTGTCGATGATGTTATCGATCATGCCGGCCGTGTTGCCGATCTTGAAGCAACCCGGCTTGATGCCTCCCACTGTCGCTGGACCGATAATGTTCACCTGACAAATATTATCTATACATATAACAAAATTATGGTTGTCTATGAATGGAAGATATATAAGAAAAACTGTTATATGACACCAAAACAATGATTTTTTAGAGTTTTAGTCTTTTTGTTCGTGGACGCTAATCTCGGAAACGGATCAACCGATCTGAATCCGGTTTTCATTAATGCTTTTCGGTTTTGCTCCACTAAACATTTAGGGTTTGTTTCATTTCAATTAAAAAAATCAAAAGTTATAACAATTAAATTAATAAACATTTCTGACATCTAGCACACAACGCCATCTAGTCCCAAGCTAAGCAGAGCTTGTGTTATGGGTACTAGACAACAGATATATACACATATATACTTTTTTTTGTAAAAACACATATTAAACATAGGAAACCCCCAAACTTCGAAATAAATATTTGCAGATCATACAAACATTTGGTCCGACTCGGGAATCGAACCCGTGAACTCAAGCATACCAGTCGCATACATTACCACTGCGCTACCGAGGCAGTCAATAATGTACCTAAAGTGTATAATAAATAAATATTAAATACGTAACGAATTCTTGCCGACTTTCGACCCTGTGATAGGCATGGTATATTACACAACGAATTTTTCTTTGAGTGTCGATATCCCCTTTGAGACCACCTCCGGGTGGCATGTCGGACTCGAACCGACTAAAACCGCACACCATCGCGGGTACTAGGAGCCGGGGAACCAGGTACACCCTAGGAAGGAAAACCCTGGAACCCCAACGTACCTCGGGCCACCTACGGATTCTAGATGCCCCCTCCGTGTGGGAACCCCGATGTTTCCGTTGCCGCCCCGATAGGGGGGGGGGGGCGCAGGAGCTACGAAGCGCGCACCCCCCCCACCCGAGCCTGCTTCTGCCAGGGCGACGGATGGATTATACACCCCTCAAATGTGTAGTTCACTATGTTAAAGATAAGTTTGTATGTAAAAAACTAATGTATGCTTACCCCTCGTGTGTCTGCAAGCTTGATGATTTTCCTAGTCATGTTTTCGGGGATACCTTCGGCGATGATCACAATTGTATTGATCTGCGGATGCTGCATAGCCTGTAACAAACATATCAAGTTACTAGAAGATAATACTCATAACAATTATATTAAATAAATATGAGGACTATTGTTAACTTGCTAAACGAGCTTTGATACCAATAAGGTGGTAAACAAGTATAGGCTAAACCGAATACATTATTTTTTAAATAATAAATCATTCATTAATCTAGCCTAAAAACCGTCAATCCAGATCCAGGGTGGATCAGTCGGTGATTATTAGGTAAAGCTGAATATCCGGCAACTATCGTAGTCGGCGATTAGTCGGCAAAGAGCGTCGACTATTCGGTTTATTCCCAAAAATATTTTTTTATATTAAAAAACCGCTTCGACTCCGACCCAAAAGAAGCAAAAAATAAGAAAAAAAAGTGCGTTGCGTACAAAGTACACGTGTCACAAGTGAAACTTCTTAGCTCTCTCCCACCTCTCGCTCCATGGCACTGTGCGTGATACGACGATCGCTCTATCTCACTTTTTCTCTCGATCTTTCTCACTTGCTTGCTCCCTACTCTCACTCCATCGCTAGTTGCTTCATGCTACGTTCGCCCTGTCTTACTCTCTCTCAATCGGTCTCGATCGCGCTCTCTCTCTTTTTCGACACTTCCGTTGCATACTTGCGTGACGTTACATTTGTAAAAATTTTACCCTCATGCGCCTAAAGAAGTTTCACTTCAACAAGTTTCGTAGGCGGCGTTCGCGACTGGTCCGCGAATCAGCTCTAAACGAAGAGTTGTGGAAATGTCCGAAACCCTGATCGGCTAAGCCAATTATTAGCCAATTATTATTATTAATAGAGGTATATGCTCGGCGTTTCTCTAAGGGATCGCATTAGAAACGAGGTGATCCGACAAAGAACCAGGGTCATCGACGTAGCCCACAGGATTAGCAAGCTGAAGTGGCAGTGGGCTGGCCACATTTGCCGAAGAACCGATAACCGTTGGGGTGAACGAGTTCTTGAGTGGAGAACGCGTCTCGGCAAACGTAGTGTAGGACGTCCACAAGCCAGGTGGAGCGATGATTTGCGCAAGACGGCTGGCAGGAGCTGGATGCGAGAAGCCATAGATCGAACTAAGTGGCGTGAAATTGGAGAGGCCTATGTCCAGCAGTGGACTGCGATAGGCTGATGATGATAAGCCAATTAGTCGGCCGACTAGTTGGCCTCTTTAGGGCTGACTTCTGGTCGACTTATTTAAAAAAAAAATCCAATTTGGTATTTTAGAATCTTCGCACTTGCTCGGTCATCAAATCTTTGCACTCTTGAATAATAAATAACTGTTGTTTATTTATCCAACAGTGGTTGAAACATATATTAAAATATTTACCTGCATAGTACTGTCGTAGGCAGATCTTAGTGACGCGAAGTTGACGAGAACCGTCGCCTCTTGGTGTTTGCGCATGGCTACGTCCATGTCGGAGAACACTGGAACAACGAAAAATTAATTAAATGGTAATTAAACCACATATATGTAAATTTCTTACAACGCCATCCAGTGAATATAAACCGAACTACGTTGTAATGAATGACCCTGTATCGCACAATGTGAATTATCATTTATTATTTTTTTCGAATTTTTCAATCAGTTAAATTACGGATTTATACACCAAAAATTTTGTATTATGACAGTTAATTTGACAATTGTTTTTTAACTTCTTGGTATTGAACCCCCACCACTTAAATCGCTGCGCCATTCATCCAACAACACTTGTATCTTTTCGTTATAGCAGGCTTTTAAAACTGAAAAACCGTTTAAATATATATATATATAAATGTATACATAAGGTTATTATATACCACAAAAAAACTGTCAAGAGTTTAACCGTTACAACATGTTAAGTTAAGCAGTGACTTTATAATGGCAAATCATGGGTTTAATTCCAGGGTCAACAAAATTGATATTTTTGCGTTATATAAAACTGCCTTACCGGGTATAAACACCTCCTTGTTGCCAAAATAGTACTTCTGTTTATGATCAGCCGTGAACGGGTACACGATGGCAACCACTGACGGCTCCGACCGACGGCAGATGTAATCGAAGTCTAACATTCCCTGGGGGACCAAAACTAAAATGTATTCATCAATCATCAACAACAACCCATAATGTCCCACTGCTGGACTCGGGTCTCCTCTCAGGAGAGAGTTAAGGCCACACGTCCCCACGCTGGCCAATTGCGGGTTGGGGACTTGTATCTTTATAAATTATAGCCTATGTGTTATTCTGACGTATAAGCTATATTATTAGTAAAGTTTCATTAAAACCTATTCATTAGTTTTACTTGAAAGAGTAACAAACATCTAACCATACTTACAAAATTTCGCGTTTATAATATTAGTGGGACATGAATTTACACAAATTAAGATAGATATACACTTAGAATATTCCTATTTCGCGAGGACACAAACATACATGAAACGGGTACAAACATATATGAAACGGACACAAAAAACACTCAGTAACAACAATTACAATTCGGTAATTATAATTTATTACCCTATCTCCTCGTTAGCCGCATATTCATAGCTTTTGCCACTGCCATTATTAGGAATATATTATTATTATTATTTAACAACAATTTGTGAATTACATAAAGTGTTGTTCCATGTGGGATTTGAACCCACAACACTCAGCTATGTAAAATGCTACACCACCCATGCAATCCAAATTGAATTTAGAATATATGAAAAATAAATTTATAATTCTTAGTTCCTAAATGACTGAGCTTCTTTTGGTAAATTTTCTCAAAATAAATCCTAGCTAGATGGATCTATCGCCTCTCATGGAAATCGTTGGAACTGTTACAGATATCCAGATTATATATTATATAATAATTGCTCATTTAAAGGTATTAGATAGATTGATACCTGAATAGCTCTGTTCTGCATGCCCCAGATGATGGCTTTAGTGCGGTCTGAGAACAGGGTCTGTGCGGTTGAAATTCCCTGTCCAAGGTCTTGCTTTGTGGGAGCTTGTGAGCAAACCAGGTCTAGAAGCTTCTGTGTCAATTGTGGAAGTTCGATCTTGGGTTTTGGCTGTTGACAGAAACTTTACAGTAAATATTGGTACATGTATCGTCGAGCCGGCTCATGCCTGCCGAAGCACATTGTACATAGAACACACGCAAACTCCGGAACAAACCGTGGGAGAGCCACGTGTCGGCATGAATGGACCGGCTCGACCGGAGTGATACCACAGCCTCACAGAAAATCGGTGTGAAAAAGCGCCTGCGCTGTGTTTCAACGACTGAGTGAGGATACCGGAGGCACATATCCCAACTCCTCCCCTATCCCCCTAAGACCGGCAGCGCACTTGTAACACATCGGATATTGCGGCGGCGGCGGTAATCGCTTACCATCAGGCGATACGTTTGCTTGTTTGCAGCATATTCATAGCTTATTCCACTGCCATTATTAGTAATATATTGCACCTCTGACATTTAAAACTTTTGAAGTTCTGAGGATACAAAA
>PKRV01000581.1:241210-257254 GCA_003709505.1 Hyphantria cunea
CATCAACAACCCATAACGTCCCACTGCTGGGCTCGGGTCTCCTCTCAGGAGAGGGTTAAGGCCATACGTCCCCACGCTGGCCAAGTGCGGGTTGGGGACTGGCAAGACAACGTTGTGGCTACGTAATCTTACCGCCGGATGTTTTCAAGCCGCCCAAAGGCCTCCAACTAAGCTTCACGACTGTTATCCTATGATAACAACCGGGACCGACTGCTTAACGTGACCTCCGAATCACGGAGACGCTCATGATAACATGCCACTAGTGGTCACCCATCCAGGTACTGACCACGCCGTCGTTGCTTACCCTCGGTGATTGTTTCTAAACACCGAGTGCAACTGGGCTATGAGCGCCTCAGGTTTATAATAATCATACTAATATGATTATTATAAACCTCCAGTAAGTAGCTAACTGGTGGGAAGTAAGATGTAAGTTAAGTGTTATTTATATTTGTGCAGCTGTTATACTAACGAAATAAATAGCAAATAATACTGCAGTATTCATTTATGCATATACCGTCACAACACACATTATAGATAGCTTCAGCAAATAATTTTTTGTGCATTTTTGGTGCATTGTCTATAGTAATAGCTGGTTAATAATCAGGCATAATTCACACTAAGCTACCTAGTCCCAAGCTAGGCTGAGTTTGTACTGTAATACCCATAGTTTGTTGCTGATAAACATGGTTATAGACGACTAACTACATACACATCACAGATAACTTACACCTAGACAAAGATCAAATGATTATGTTCATAGCACAAGCCTCATCTTCTGGCATAGAGGTCAGGGATTCTTCTGAAATTTTCGCCCACACTGATCATCTAGTGTATATTTTTGGATTTCATTCCCATTTTGTTCCCCCAGGGGATTTATTTGGAAAGTATTACTAACACACCTTCCATTTTGATCCCGTGGATAAATCTATGTGAGATTTATTTTGATTTTTGTGCTAGAATGAATATAAGTATCTGCCGGGCTTGAATACGGGCAGAAGTTAATACTGAATAAATACAACAAATAGCGTTATTCTCAACTTACCGGTTCGTGTTTGACGAAAGGTTCTACGATGAAGTGGCTGAGCTTGCCGACGGCTTCTCCTACTATCTCTTCCTTATTCATGTGCTCGCTCAACCATCTTCGGACTTTGGCCGCCGATTTGCTTACTCCGACTAAGCCGAGCTTGGCTCGCCGCTTGATTAGCTGGTCGGGTTTCACAACCAGTTACTGTAAAAGATTGTTAAATTAATATCTAGTCATGAATTACTTTTTCGGTTTCCTTCTTGGGAATGTTTTAAATATCTATATATATGTTAATTAATACGTGAAAGTAAAACCTTGTACCCGACCCTTTTTTACGAAAATTATGCTAACTTGAGAGTAAGAAATATATCACAGTTAACGTTTATATGGAGAAGAAAAGCCAAAAAAAATATTGTTGTCGAATTTCGATCACTGGGGAATAAATAGGCTACCAAATATTAAATAAAATAACAAATTAATAGGTATAATAAGAAAATAGTTTTAATGGCAAAACGTATTAATAATAAGAAAAAGGTTAATAAATAGCTACTAATAAGCTCCACCGTCTACATATTTTTCCAAAGGCAGAAACCAGTCAACAGACCGTACACACACGCACGCACGCACGTGCGTACACCTACGTACGCACGCACACATTATCAATTAAATAATTTTTTATTACCTAGGTTAGTTAATAAAAAAATTAACAAGTTGCAGACACATTCTTAAAAGAAAAATGACCTAAAGCTTCTAAATTTTCTAATTTTTTATAAACTACTAACAAATTGTTCAATTTTACAAGTACCCTCCGTATGTCTTTTCACTCTTACCTCTTTAGAGAGCCAAGGATTCTTGCCGAGCTCATCCTCCCAAACTGGGCTCTGTTCGAAGGAGGCTAAGCGACATGGTACTAGCGCAGTGCCAGAAGCTCTGTGCCTGGAAACAGCATAACACATATATTAAATTAATCTTCCTTAAATTCGTAATTATGAATTTTATCTTGGGCTGCCCAAGACCAGGATATTTGGTTAATGATACGGATTTGGTTTTTGGTCATCGTGGGGTCTCTTGTTAGCGTATCTAGAGTAAAACATGAGTTCATATACGAGTATACACATGAACCCATTTCGAGACGAGCTATTTGTTAACTATACAAGAGATCATTTTCCAAAACATTTTTTAAAAACTTTTAAATCATTCGTACGTTTGATTTTTTCCACAGATTCATTCAACAATAACGTGTAAATAGATTTTAAATCTCTACGCATACAAATAAGTCTCAATATAGAACGCTAGAAATGAGTGCAACTTTTGTACTAGTTCTCTATAGTGAGTTAAATAATGTTTGGGAACTAATATAAAAGAAATATTACCTGTTATGAGGTCTTTGCCGCTGACTTCGTATATAGCTTTTGACGACATGGTTGTTCTGTTAGAGTGAGTATTTTGTCTGTGTGAGCGCGATTACGTCATAGGGATGAGGGGTGTTAACTGGAAATGAAATAAAAAACATATATTAGCATTTGTTTCCTAGCCGAATTCCGCTACGGCGACCAGTCTCAATAGGGACCAGCCAACTACGCAGGAGACATAATGACACAAGAGTGTGCGCAAACAGAGGTACACTCTCTGTTCCCGCACTCTCAGAAACCGATGGGACGGCTCCGAAGCAACTGGAGAGAGATTAGGCGCAGGACCAACGGCCTTACGCTCTCTCCAAGGTACGGGTATAAACACCCCACCCACTTGCAAACTCCGAACTGTTTATTAAGCATTTCTATTATTATAAAAACTCAATAACACTTATTTTGGCACGATCCGGGAATTGAAACCGAGATCTTTTAATCGGCAGTTGCATACGATAACCGCTAGACAAACGAGGCAGTTACTATCATATATACAGGCAGAGACAATCAATCTCCCCTTGCAATGGTCCTAACAAACGTTCTCTTTTGCTTCTTTCATCCATTGTATATATCCATTATATATATATTATGCAGGTCTACAGGCTCGGCAAGTCGGTAAATGTTAGCCTTGGACGACTTCTTCCGACACTTCCACACATATTCGCTCTATAAATTCTTTTCCATCTTTATTTCACTCACGCTCAGTGATATTTTCTGAGCAAAAAGTTTTTAGTGTGTTTTTATTATATTTTATATATTTTATATTAGTGTACTTTAAAAAAAAGAAATAAAGATAATAAAAAAAACATATAGTAAGCAACAGAAACAGTATTATATACAACAACTGTTTTATATAACTTTAGGAAATCGCACACAACATTACACATGCGGTTGCGCGCGCGTTCAATTGTATATAAAATTGTATATAGTTATGACTGGTTTAGTTAAGTCTCTTACGGGTTTACTTCCTAGCGGTAAACAGATGAGGGTTGTCACCCACTTCTTGTTGTCACCCGCAGAAAAAAGTTTAAGTATAGATAGGTAGGTAGGGCAGTGGCCCGCCAGGCATAATCACATAGCCTGGTCATAGGACCCTTTGTGTTGGAAGGACATGACACCCATTCCTCCATAGTGGAAGGATCCGAACCTCCACCCTCCGATGTTTAAGTGAAACTATATACTTTTCCTGTTAGAGAGCCTAATTTTTGCATCCATGAGCCGGCTCGACCGGAGTGATACTACGGCCTCACAGAAAACCGGTGTGAAATAGCGTCGTGCTGTGTTTCACCGTGAGAGTGAGGATACCGAAGGCCTATACCCCAACCCTTTTCCCATCTTTCAAAAGCAACCCTTTTGTAGTTTTTCTCCGAGTAAGTTTACTAAAGGTTAAACTAAATCTACCGCCATATTTTTTTATTCAAATGGGGGTAACGTACTAGCTCTCTTGAGTTGAAGATAGGGGGTGATAGTCGCTTACCATTTACGGACCTGTCTGCTCGTATGGTCTCCTCACTATACTTTCTGGAATTACATTTTCTTAAGAAAGTCTGCCAATGAGATTATACCACCTTGAAAAACACGAGTAGAATCCAAGAGTGGTGGTCAATTAATTATTAATTAATTCTTTTTCACACTGCACATACTACATTCGTTTAGAAATTCATCAATATATTTCTAGTCTAAATTTAGCTAAAAGCAGTTCGATTGGATATTGATAATTTTATACCTAACTAGCTGTATGTATCAGTGGCTTCATGAGTGATGAGGAAAAAAATTGACGCGAAATACATATAAAACAATTTTCAAATCTGGTGCTTTATTGTGTGATCCCTCGAGCTCAATCAACGCAAAACATTTTTATTATTCGAAGAGACACAAATCAAGTTAAGAGTTTTATATGCGAATTTCAAAGCTATATTATATGATCGTATCAGTATTCTGTAAGCGAGTAATATCGGTCGTTAAATGCTTAGGTGCGATTACTTACTACATAGATACAAAGAAACAGGAAAGTAAATAATACTCTTACGACTCAGATAACCTTACATTTTGTACAAACACTAGTTCGAAAAACATAAGTTATATATTTTAAACCGTGACCATAAAAACATTACATACTCTAAATTTAAAACAGTATCACACAATGTACAAAAAAAGTAAATAGTAAATTCAAACTTCGAACGCGTCCCGTTGTATGCGCACGCGGCGGCAGCCTAATTGGTCAGCGTGAGAATGACTTACTGCGATTGGTCGGTTAGCGTCGAACGACATCACGTTATCAATTCGGCGGCAGCTACGTCAGAACATCAGCTGAGGTGAGTTCGATCCATTGATGCTATCCTCAACAAGTACAATGACTTGTTCGGCCAGTGGATATGTGAAAGTTGGGTACTCTTTAACGGGTGCTAATTTAAAAGGTGGTTAGTTTTAGCGGTCGGTAGGCGATTTTAGATTATCATATACTAATATTATACACCTGAAGAGTTTCTTTGGTTGGTTGAATACGTTAATCTCAGGAAGTACCTAGACAGATTTAAAAAAAAAATAGATAGCCCAGTTGCCAAGCAAGGCATAAAGCATTACACACGATCGAAAGCAGTAAAATATCAACAAAAATGTTACAAACACGAGAGAAAATTTTTAGATTTAAGAGATTTCATTTCGCGCACTTCGTCAACGGTTAACATTTCACAAAAACAATGTATGACAGGATTATTTCAGCGTGTGAATATCTTTTAACGTTGGCTCACTTTAATAATATTTATTAAGGTATACACATTTGTTCAGTTCTAAATAAATAAACAAAATAAATAAATAAAACCACGCTACGGGCAATAAGACGGATGAGGTTACGTGGGTCGTTAGGTAGGTTAACTTTAACAAGGCAAATGTCGTATACTGGCCATGTACTTTGATCAAACCGTTTTATCATATGAGAAAACATGGTATACCTACTAAGAAGTACTTTATTACCCTATGCAGTGAATCATTAGCATATAAATGTTAAGTATGCTGACTGTTATTGTGTAGAGAATGTATTTTTACAATACTTATTTCTATACGACCATCATCATTATCAACCTATCGCAATCTACTGTTGGACACAAGCCTCTCCCAATGCACGCCACATGGTTCGGTTCCTCGGCTTCTCGCATCCGACACCTGCCAGCCGTCGCGCGCAGATCATCAAAACAAAACCATTTTGAAAAACAATGTAAAGAAGCTGTGTAATAAAATAAATTCTATACTAATAATATAAAATATAAAGGT
This sequence comes from Hyphantria cunea, assembly GCA_003709505.1. NCBI lineage: Eukaryota > Metazoa > Arthropoda > Insecta > Lepidoptera > Erebidae > Hyphantria > Hyphantria cunea. Next base: position 246,911 of record PKRV01000581.1, read on the forward strand.
TTGTTTGGTTGAATATCTTGAGATAATAAAATAGTCTCTTTATCTAGAAATTATTCAGGATAGAAAACATTACGCTACCACCTGTAGGCGCAGACGAAGTTCGAAGTATTCGATAGTAACTCTGTTTATATAGTGATAGTATTTCTGTAATTTTTAAACCGCCTCGTTGGTCTAGCGGTTGAAGTATGCGACTGCCAATCAAGAGGCCTTGGGTTCAAATCCAAGGTAGGGCCAAAAGCGTTATTGAGATTTTCTGATTATATAAATACTTAATAGTTTGGAAGTTGGGGTCTGAACCCCCGTGCCTCGGAGAGCAAGTAAAACTGTCGGTCCTTCGCCTGATCTCTCCCTGATCGTGTTAACCAACACCGGTTAACCGTCCCATCGGTATTTGAGAGTGAGGGAACAGAGAGACCATCTGTGTTTCCTCACACACTTGTGCACTATAATATCTCCTGCGTAGTTGGCTAGTTTCCGTTCAATGGCCGTAGCCCTCACCGGCTAGGAGAACATCATTTCTCTAACGCTTTCACTACACCGATTTCTCTAACTTATTTATTATTATTATTACACGCGGCCGAAGCCGCGGTAAAAATGTAGTCATAAATAAGTTTAATATAAAAATGACTCACAAAACCCGACCGGAATAAAAGATAATTTTGTCGCTAAGTTAAAAATATATGGGCTTACGTTATCAACTTCATATCAGTGCCAATGTAACACAATATACATGTTATAGTATGTACTGAATAGGGATTATTTACACATCCACACGCCTACCACTGCAACTCCTGCGCATCCGGATCAAGAGCAGTGACCCACGAACACACCGAGTGTTTCGTTGGTGAGCGCGAGACCGGACCCCAATGATGCAGATCTCAATCGACCGCCATAGTATGGTTCACCACGCTGTACTGTTGTTTTTGCAATGAGTATGGTGACCACTACTCTTGGATTCTGCTTATGCTATCCATCATCGGAATAAGACAATAAAGTCAATCATCAACCATCAAAATTGATTCAACTAGTCCATTTGCAGATCATACAAACATTTAGTCCGACCCGGGAATCGAACCTGAGACCTCAAGCACAGCAGTCGTATACGCTTCCACTGCGCTACAGAGGCAGTCGATATTGTTTGTTCTTGGCAGAGCCTGTCCTATAGATACTGAAAAGTATATTTTTATATATCGAAGAGAAAAATACTATCATAATACGATATTTAATTATTTTATTTTATTTATTTATTTTAATTCTATGCCCAACGAGAGTTGGGCATAGAATTCACGACCCCTGGTTTAGCAGTCTAAGTCGGAAAAATCAAGACCAATAGGCCAGAATAAAAAAGAAATACGGGGCAGTCTTTGGTGAGTACTGAGAGAAGTGAAAAGTAAAGTTGTTTCGTCAAGCTGTTTAGCCATATATAAAAGACATGTTTATATGTGGGTCACCCTTATCATTTAGGGGTATGAAAAATAGATATAGGCCGATTCTCAGACCTACCGATATGCACAATAGTTATTTACTTGTATAGATTTAATTACAAAATTAACAAAAGCAAATTACATCCTACTAATATTATAAACGCGAAAGTTTGTATGGACGGATGTTTGTTACTCTTACACGTAAAAATTACTCAACGGCTTTGGATAATTACGGTAATATAGCTGATACATCATAATGACACATTGGCTACTATTTGCCGCGATAGCGGATATATAAATGCGGAGCCGCAGGCATAAACTAGTTACTTAATAAAGGAAACATAAATTTTGTGAATTCTTTACATATATCGTTGTGTGACTCTTTAAGACAACATCACTGCAAACAGAAGAAGAACTTGAAATAAATCTTATGCCAACGTGATAAAGTCATTTTTAAGGAGTAGCATATATATAGAAGTGGACTGTTAAACATAGTTGATGATAATACAGAGTTTATTACTTCTACAGGTAGAAGAATCAAGCTGATTTCAACACGAATCGACCGGGGCGTTAATACACTCGCACAAAAAATCAACGGAAGATGCCAGTGTTCTTGCGGTCGTGTTTCGTTAGNTATTTAATAATCAGACACCAATAAATGAAAAAAGCTGTTTAAATATATATATATAAATACATACATAAGGTTATTATATATCACAAAAACTGTGAAGAGTTTAACCATTACAACATGTTAAGTTAAGCAGTGGCTTTATAATGGCAAGTCATGGGTTCAATTCCAGGGTCAACAAAATTAATATTTTTGCGTTATGTAAACCTGCCTTACCCGGTATAAACACCTCCTTGTTGCCAAAGTAGTACTTCTGTTTATGATCAGCCGTGATCGGGTACACGATGGCAACTACTGACGGTTCCGACCGACGGCAGGTGTAATCGAAGTCTAATATTCCCTGGGGGTAGAAAAAAATAATCATTCACTACCCTGCACTAAAACTAAAATGTATTCATCAATCATCATCAACAACCCATAAAGTCCCACTGCTGGGCTCGGATCATCTCTCAGGAGAGAGTTAAGGCCATACATTACCGTGGGAGAGCCACGCTTCGGCATGAATGGGCCGGCTCGACCGGAGTGATACCACGGCCTCACAGAAAACCGGTGTGAAACAGCGCTTACGCTGTGTTTCATCGAGTGAGTTAGGATACCGGAGGCCCATGCCCCAATCCAACGCCCCCTATTCCCCTCACCATCCCTCTTCCCCCCAGGCCGCCATAGTGTGGGTCACCATGCTGCATTGTTCTTTTTCGCATTGAGGATGGTGACCACCACTCTTGGATTCTGCTCATGTGGGTCACCATGCTGCATTGTTGTATTGTCTGCATTCGCAGTGAGTGTAGTGACCAACACTCTTTGATTCTGCTTATGCTTCAATCAGGCAGAAGAGTCATTTTAGCAGGGCTATACATAGAAAAAAGTGGAGGGGGTTGAAGGAGGCCTTCACCAAGCGCTTCCCGGATCCCTCCCGTCTCAGGCGCAGAGTAACACACCGTGTGGTTTTAGTAAGTTCGATTACGAAACACCGCCCCGCCGCAAACCCCGGCGGGGTGAAGGCCCGAGGGGGTTTCCACACGTAAAAAAAAGGCCTACACCAAATTGGCTGAAGAAGGCTTGAGATGATGATGATGATGGTACATTAAAAAAAGTCGTACTTTGTTAAATTTGTTTCTTTTTTGACTACCACCCGTTTTAGACCTTTATTTCAAGAGTATCACCAGCTCTTACCTGACTATGGCGATGCCAACATGAAATCTTGTGGCCTCGCCGCAATAGTTTTGCTAGTGTATGTATGTTACACCGTAGCACCTAAACTACTGAACCGATTTGAATTGTTATGTTATTAATAGATTCGTAAGAATGCCTCGAGTGACATGCGATAAGCTAAAATTAAGTAAAAAATTTATTGCAAAAGTTTTTACGTAGCCTGGATATAGTTTTTAAAACTTTTTCTTGATATTTATAGTCTGTCAAAGTGACTCCTCTGCCGGAAACCATGAGTAGAATCCAACAGTGGTGGTCACCATACTGAATACTATTAATATATCTTCTTTCTATATATAAAAATTTATCACAGAAATGTATGCACGTAAATTCCAATCGATCGATTTATGTCAAGAAATTTAAAACATGTTTTTCTTTTGTAATATAATAATTCACAAGAAAATCGCGCTACGAAGTTCGCCGGGTCTGCTAGTATTAAATATTTATGGACGGCAAATCTCATATTTTTGTGTAGTATCTGTACGGATATTTTAAACCAGTACTGTTCAAACACTACGTACGTATTATTTAAGTATAATAAATGGGTAAATAACTACGTCATTGTTACGTCAATTATACTTGAGTTTAAATAATAAATGTCGAAGTAAGTTAATGTCAAGTTACAGAAGACCGATTGGTCGACTGTTTTTAAGCAACTATCCATTAGCATTGTTTTATTAACTATTAAAATAATAAAAAAAAATATAATATCAAGTCAAGCTCAGTCATCAAGGCATAGAGACTGGTACGTAGCTTGGCCAGATTCGTCAAATGCGCAGAAGTAGTCTTTAGGTCCCTTTCATTGATAGAGGGACGCGGGCATTGGAGTAGCACCGTCCGAGCAAGCGATTGAAGCGTCAGTCGACTACACTTCTAATTTGTTTATTTTAGTTAGTCGCACTAAGTGTAATAAAAGTAAAGCGGTTACCGGATCCCTCCCGTCTCAGGCGCAGAGTGGTACACCGTGTGGTTTTAGTCGGTTCAATTCCGACACACCGCCCCGCCGCAAACCCCGGTGGGGTGAAGGCCCAAAGGGGTTTCCACACGTAAACAAAAGTGTAATGCGCTAACTTGTGCAAACTTATCCCCACTACGCCGAAATCTGGCCAAGTTACGTGCCCCCGCCTGTACTAATTGTGAATCAAATTATAATGGTTGCATTTTAGGAAGATTGTCTGGACTTTAAAAGAGACGATTTACCCCGAGTTTATTTCTTCCTTTATTCTTAAGGGATAACCTAACTGGCTAAATGGTTTTTATGACCAGAGTCCAGAATGGCTTAGTCATCTGATAAAAAAAGTGAAAAAAAATAACATAAAAAAGTGTCCTTGTAACCTGATTGCGAAATAAATAATGTCATTACATTTCAGTTCTACTGATGTAATGATATCTGCCTCTAATTTTTACGACCATCATCATCTTCAATATTTGTATATTGGCTTTGGATCGCTCAATTGTTTGAGCGATCCAAATCGTAAATTTCCAACGGTCGTCATCATTAGCGACATGGAAGGCAATTTGATGCCGTATCACAATTGTCGCAGAGAGGTTACAGTAGATTGTGACCGACAACCGCGGCGCACAACGTAAAAACTAAAAAAAAAGGATTTATATGATAAAAATGAAAAGACGATATTCTAGCTGCACTAAGACTTTAATAAGATGAACGAAGTTGCGGAAAAAATAAATAATGCGGCCAAAAGTCGCACGTGTACAGCTAGCCTAACATGTAAATAAGTTTCGAACGTCACACAGTCAAAAGTTAAATGCGGCAACAAGCGTTGTGAAGATTATTTGTTGAGCGTTGTCGTTAATTCTAGCATCGTTCAGTTGAAAATTAGCAATAGTAATGAATTTAACAAAGAATATAGTTAAAAAATAAAGTAATTATCTTATTACGTCTATGAACGTCAATTGATATGCCAATGACGGCAGGGCAAGTCGAAAATTAATTCGTCGCGATTTAAAGATTGATTCGGCTCCTAATGCAATATTTGCCTTATATTTCACTTATTAATCTGTTGGCAAATTGCGAAAAAATCTCGTAACATATACCTCATAGAACACTACTACCGAACGACGTGGAGTAGCCGTAACGCCTTTTTCCGAAACAAAACTGTCTGTCATTTTCTGCGGAGGAAAATCTTTACACCATACATTTTAGACTCACATACAAATATAATCCCTTGTCACTACGAACTCACACATAACAATCAAGATAAAACAATTCAAAATTTCACGCACACATAAATACATTCTGTATCATAACAGTGTAACGCATAGGTCCATTTGAGCCTATGCTTTAACAGAGGGGAACACTTGCGTATGGCTTCTCTCTACCATGCTGCTCTGTGTGTGCATGCTGCTCTGTGTGTGTATGTACTAACTAATCCCTCCTACACGCCCACCAGTGTGACTCCTGTATACCAAGATCAACAGCAGTGACCCACGAACACAGACAGTCACAGGAAAAATTTAACTGTATTGAAACCAGCAACGAAATTAATCAGAAAAAAAAACGGTATTTTTTGGATTTATAATAAATCCGCTCTGGGTAGCGAATAATATGTCCTTAACAACTTCAAAATGTTAAAATAAAATTATTTAAAGAATTATTCCTGATGATAATCGATTAAAATAAGAAATTTATTTGATTAATGTACGTAGAAATACTTGTGAAATTTAGAGTAAATACAATAGAAAACACAGAAACTTAGAAAGTAAGCGGCAGTCACTGCACACACAATGTAATTAGTTGTTGGACTACTCGCATTTAGAGCAAAATCTAGTAAAAACCTTCCATAAAAAATAGTTTTTTAAGTAGATGTGATTCATTAAAAATATATTGATATACCGCGTGTATGCCAATAAAACAATTACAGATTGTAGCTTCATTGTGGCTCGTGCTACACTTCACACGAAAATCCAAACTCACCGTCCTATGTTTGAGATATTCTTATCAAAGAACAATCTCCTAAATTATATTGTTATCAGCTTTATTGAATAAGCCTCATCGAGTATTATGTATTATATTTAAAAGATAACATATAAGCTACAGCACATAAATACGTCAGCGTGACTTCAAAAAGGAGGAGGTTCTCAAGTCGATTGCAATTTTCTATGTTTGTTACCTCAGAACTGGGTTAACAGCTTTTGATGTTTTTTTGTATTACGGACAACAGATTTTGAAGCTTTTTTCTTGGTATCACTGAGTGTTTTTTGTTTTTATTTTTTTAATAAAACGAAATTCAGGTGGTTACAGCTTGCACGCAGTTAACCATTCATGTAATAATAATACTATTGTACCTAAAAATCTGACTTTTAAAAAGAGTGGTTATGAGTTACTTTGCTAGTATTCTTCTCATAAGGCCCTACGAATTTTGGAAACTGGAAGTTAGTTGGATCGACACAGGCAGGCAGTGAATTTTGGTGTTTTCACGTAATTCACTTTGACAATACAGTACATCTAGCGTTCGTTTGTGTCGATCTATGATTTTCATCTGTAGCTTCAATTTAACGTCCATAAATGTCACTTTGTGTCTTAATTGAATAAATGATTTTGAATTTGAATTTATTTAAAAGCTGGTTGGTCCCGTTCTTAAGGACGGATATTTTTGTTAAAATATTTGTTTATTTTGCTACTGTTCTTGTTATTATTACTGCGATTTTGGTGCAGTATAGATATTGAGTACATGGATGACCGCTTTGCTTGGTATTTTTTCCGGTAAGTTTTCTAACAATGAAAATCGATTTATCACTCCTGAAACCCCTTGCATATTAAATTTCATGAAAAATCCGTACCTCGAGAGACTCGCACATTGCGCAGCTACGCAATTCTGGCCAGGAAAATAAAAAAATGGGTGACCATTTCTGAAGACGTGCCTCGGAAAAACGTTAAGCTGTCGGTCCCGGTTGCCATGCGAACATCTTTGGCAGTTGTTATGGGTAGTGATAGCCCTAAAAAGTTCTACAAGAGACTGTCAATAGAACTTCGATAAAATCTAGTATTTGGGTTTGTTGTTGTGGAGGAATGGGAATCGCTCCATGTTCATATCAAAAGTTCAGCCGTATCATAGTAGACTTGGAAGGGATTATAACCTAGTTTGCGAAAAGGCTCGAAGGAACAAATGTTGCCAAGGTCAAGCCAAGGTCAGAAACGTACCAAGGACTGTATTGCGTAAATCGATTCGTCTCCGACTATGTCTTCGTCATTCATTTGGCCTTTTATTATTGTGTACAATTGAAATAGGCCACATCTTATACACGGCTGTCTGACCATAAATTAGACTTCTGTAATAATATTTTATTTTATACTCAAGGTTTGTTATATTCCACTTAATCCTAATAATTTGTATAAAATATTAAAAATATAAGAAATAAGAAAAGTTGTCATTGACTGCTAAACAGTTTATTGTGTTACAGCAGCCAGCGTCTTCCACCCTGTATGACATTCATTAAATCATTTTAGAATCGTCAAAGAAAGTTTAATTATTAAGTATAAAAATAAATAAAGATATAAGGTTTTGCGTATATAGCGCAATAAACGTGTGATTTTTCTTCATACCCCTGTACTATGTATAGCATGTTAACATCTAACTATATGTTAATACGCGAAGGAAAATCTTCGTACCGGGAGTATGATTTTTTTAATGGAATAGGGTGCAAACTAGCAGACGTATCGCCTGATAGTAATCGATTACCGCCATCCATGTACACCAGAGGCGTCACAAGTTTGTTAACGACCTTTAGGGGATGGGGAGGAGGATAGGGGAAGGAGTTGGGGTATGGAGTCGAACATAAGACCTCTAGCTTAGCAGCCAGAGTTACTAACAACAAGAACATGTCAGTTAAAAAAAAATTACTATGATGAAATAATTGACTATAAAGACAACCGTCCAAATTGTCAAGTTTTAAATCCTAATCAAAACTGTATCAAGTTACTACAACGAAGTCAAACAATAACCTAGATTGTACTGAGGACAACTGCTATCTAAAGTAAGGGTGTGGTCACATTGCGGACGTTAAACGAGCGTTTACGCAAACCACCAAAAAATTCGCCCCGACTTCGCCACGATTCGTAAATTTTAAATCTGTGATATCTTCGAATATATTCATTTAAATAACTGTACAAGGACATATTTACATATATTAAATGCACAATGTATTCAAAGTACTTAATTGGCTTAGGATTAATGCTGTATTCCTTAAAATGGCTTCGTAAATAAGCCGCTATCCCTCGTAAAAAGTAAAGAATATATATACCAACGCGGATATTTTTGTAGACCTTTCTAAGTTGTACAATACTGTAGTACTTACATTATTTTGATCTATCTCGTAGGCTGCGCACAAAAAAATGTGTTCATTTACGACATCACATTAGAGACCTCAGTGTGTTTCTACTATATTATGCATGTATTATACATGTGAACCTTCCTCTTAAATCACTCTACCTATNAGACATGTTTATATGTGGGTCACCCTTATCATTTAGGGGTATGAAAAATAGATATAGGCCGATTCTCAGACCTACCGATATGCACAAAAGTTATTTACTTGTATAGATTTAATTACAAAATTAACAAAAGCAAATTACATCCTACTAATATTATAAAAGCGAAAGTTTGTATGGACGGATGTTTGTTATCCTTTCACGTAAAAATTACTCAACGGATTTGGATAGTTACGGTAATATAGCTGATACATCATAATGACACATTGGCTACTATTTGCCGCGATAGCGGATATATAAATGCGGAGCCGCAGGCATAAACTAGTTACTTAATAAAGGAAACATAAATTTTGTGAATTCTTTACATATATCGTTGTGTGACTCTTTTCTTCCATCATTATATTTATAAAAACATTACCACGGCCGTTAGGCCACATAGTTCTTTACTTTAGTTACAATAAAACATTACTGGATGCATGGCAATCTAAGGCTAGAACCTACCTCCTTTCCAAGGAAAAGCATGTTTCAGCAGTAGACTACTAAAAACTATTTAAATAAAACTAAATCTATTTAAATAATTAAAATTGAAGCATTTGTTTGTAATTTCAAAGCTTTTCATCTTAAATTGATAGATATGCCTGACATCAAAAAATAATTTTTTCAAATTTTTGAGCCTCGGTTTTCTTCGGCTAATCTGTGGAAAGCTGTACGTATTTGAAGGGATTGTCACTGTCAGATAGCTGATAACATGAATAACTTATTGAAATTTTTTTTAGATTGGCTTCGCCTCTTTAATTTATCTTACGTTACGGAGTTTAGTTAGAAAGTGGCGGGGTTTAGCTAGTACTATATAATATCCGTAGGTATAACTTATATTATTCAATCAGATTTAAAATAAAGACTAAAAAACTACAGTCTAAAGTCTAAAAACCCTAACCAATTCATCAAAACCATCACAATTTACCTCACACAAGTCGAACAACTAGTGCCAGGGTACAGTAACCTCATAAATATCAAGTGCACGCAGGATCACCTGTTACGTGTGACGTCACGACCCTGAACTTGTCTCAACTCAATATGAGGCATATCGAGGCAATTGTTATTGTGATGTTATGTCATAAAGATCGTTTACTAAGACAGTCCGTATTGTGAGTCCGGATTAAGATTACGGTATGTCATCAGCCCTGTTTATTTAATGGGTGTAGCAAGTGTCGAAAGAAAACTGCGCAAGACAACATCACTGAAAACAGAAGAAGAACTTGAAATAAATCTTATGCCAACGTGATATAGTCATTTTTAAGGAGTAGCATATATATAGAAGTGGACTGTTAAACATAGTTGATGATAATAGAGAGTTTATTACTTCTACAGGTAGAAGAATCAAGCTGATTTCAACACGAATCGACCGGGGCGTTAATACACTCGCACAAAAAATCAACGTAAGATGCCAGTGTTCTTGCGGTCGTGTTTCGTTAGTGCAAGACCGGAGGCCCTATGATACAGAAGCATTACTAGGCCGCCATAGTGTGGGTCACCATGCTGCATTGTTGCATTGTCTGCATTCGCAGTGAGTGTAGTGACCAACACTCTTTGATTCTGCTTATGCTTCAATCAGGCAGAAGAGTCATTTTAGC
>PKRV01000588.1:0-70587 GCA_003709505.1 Hyphantria cunea
CTGCAATCATAATAAAAAAATATATAATAATTTCTCCTCAATTCCAGGATCAGTTGGCTCCTCACCAAAGTCGGACCAATGAATTAGACCTCTCCACACCAATATGGCCACAGTGCGACCCCAAACTGGGAGACATCAATGATATGATTGTCGACAAACCCGTGTATTACAATTTGAAAATATAAAGTTCAAATCTATTGTCCTACTGATATTATGAACTAAGTTTTATCCGCGGTTCCGTCCAGATATATGTATGTACGGCAGTAAATAGTAGCTTATATTCTTCCTCAAGAATCAAAGCATTTCCATGACAAATTTCATTGAAATCGGTGCAGTGGTTAAGCCGTGAAAGCGTTATACACTAACAGTATGAAAGTATGGATGCGAAGTTTTATGAACATGTATGGATGTTTGTCACGCTTTTATGCAAAACTAGTGAACGAGTTTTGATGTATATCTAGACTGTATACCGCGATAATCGACATACGTGTGGGCGGATCCGCAGGCAAAAGCTAGTTAAATCTACATTTAGTATTTACCGGAGTCGAAATCCCACGTCTCCTGGCTCTCAATGTTCTCTCAGAATTGCGGGTTTCGTGGATGATGGATGTTGCTTAACGTCAGGTCGTTAGGCTACTTGCCCGCTTATACCACAAAGGAAACTAAATAAGCAATAATTCAGCTAGAACCGAAATCTGTTGCATATTCCTTTTGTCTACCTTAAGGGATTAAGTTTGGTAGCTATTTACCTAAAATACAAACGAAAATGTTAACAACATATATTGTTAATTTGGATTGAAAACTAATCGTTAACTATTAATTACTGTTAATAAAACTATACGGACATGAATTCATTCAAACATGAATTGATTAATTATTAAATAATAATTGGTTACACACAGAGTAATATAGGCACACGATATATAAACACGTAAATACGATAAATCGTAAATTAAATTATATACAACTATCATGACTCAGGGGTGACCCATGTCACAATTATGAGGTGTGGACGTCGCGAGATCTGAAGAGAAACTTTCCACTGTTTTCGATGCGCCGCTTTATGTAGGTATCGTCCACACCTGGCCTGGCGTAAGGAACCGTTCGATTGCGTCACATTTTTGTAATAATTTTACTATTCGGATACCCTCCGACAAATATTAACATTTTTATTTTATATAGTAATATTTAAACCTTATTCATGTCCGTATTAATTGATGTTATAGGGCACAGAGCTAGTAGTAGTTTAATATATTGCGAATTTCAGCAATTTTGCCCAGGCCACATACAGCGGTAAAAGAAACATACTACAACGCCTTCATTGTAAACACACTGAACTACAAAGTTACTACTAGTTCTGCATCGCTATATAGAAATTCTCGCGGCCATTAGCGTATGCACAACTTCTCAACATCAATAGACTACATCAGTGGTGCACTTGTAGCGTATGCAACTGTTGTACATGAGAGGTTTCAGGTTCGATTCCCAGGTCGGGCTAAATGTTTGTATAAATTGCTAAACTTAGTTTCGATGCCTGATTGTTTTTTGGTTATTTTTGATTATATCAGTTTTTTATTACCCATAGTACAAGCTGTGCTTACTGTGGGACTAGATGTCGTTAACGAAATATTAAAAGGCATGGTATTGATCTGGTATTTTGGTTGCAAATTGAATTTCTTATTAATTTATTCAATTGAATGTTCTTGAAAATTTATTTTAATACTAGCTTTCGCCCAAGCAGTGGATGAAAGCTAGTATTAAAATAAATTTCTCAATAAAGCTCGCATTTAAGAAAAAGTATCCTATGTTACTTCCAAAATCTATTCTAAATTTCTCCAAGAATATATGTAAGAAGTTTCATGATAATTGGTTAAGTAATTTTCACGTGAAAGCTTAACAAACTAGCTTGTTTTACATTTATATCTATATAAATGGATAAAATTGGAGTGTCTGTTTGTAACATTAAAATAACTGCTTTTTAACAAAATGCATATGTATGTATACACGGTACTTATAACAACATAACATTTTTTACAATTTATGTCTGTCTATCTGACTGTCTGTTTAGAGTAATGTCTGAAACGGCTAGACCGATTTCGATGGGACTTTCACTGGCAGATAAGTGATAATATAAGGATTAAATTAAGCTGCTCTTTTTAAATAGCTCCTCCTCGTAGCGTTGTGTGCGGTTACAACAACCAACGCTGGTAATACCGCGAGGCCCAGCTAGTTTATAATATCAGTATGATATGGTCTCAGTAATAAATACGAATGTTATGTATGGTATGTATGTGTGGATCTCATTTTGTAAATATGTTTAAAATTTATTACATACAGAGCTGGATGAATGATGAATAGAAATATAATTCTTTGTATGTTTTTGAATAAATAGATCTTTGAATAAATTGACTTCATCCAAAGCTTGAAATAAATCAACAATATTGTTGTGTAAATAACATATTAATGTACATTCATAGTTTAGATCACTAACACCTTTTGAAATGTAAATCGGGTTAATAAATAGCTGTACTATTATTATATTATTTTTTAATTGGGATTTGGTAAATAAGTACAAGGATAGATATAAAATACTAGATTATGGTTTTGCGAAGATATATATTGATAATAATTTTAAAAAAACTTTCTGTCTTTTGTCTCACAATACTGTGTTGCATATCTATCTATTTAATACCTTCAAACGAGCAATCTTGTATATATCTATCTATACCGGAGGCAAATAACGCAAATCCTCCCGCCAACCCTTCCCTATCCCCCAATAGCCGACAACGTACTTGTAACGCATCTGGTGTTGCCATGTTGTCTTGTTGTCCATGGGCGATGGTAATTGCTTACCATCAGGCGATATGTATGCCCGTATGCCCCTATGCCATAAAAAAAATATGATTCGACTCACAGAAAAGGCTCCAATGATTTTTATGAAATTTAGTATATATGAAATTTTGTGTGTATAAATCGATTTAGCTTTCATTTTTAGAATAGCGATTCATTTTTAGAATATTTACCTACCAAAAAGAAAAATATCAAACCAAGCTTGGTCATTCAGGTAATATGGATATCATCATCACCATCACACTATAGCAGTCCACTGTGGACACAGACCTCTCAAATTGCACGCCACTTGGTTCAATTCTCGGCATCGCATCCAGCTCCTGTTAATCATCTTGCACAAATCATCACACCACCTGGCCTGTAGACGTCGTTAATACATATAAGATTTTTTTTTATCTATAGCTGGTTTTAATCTACCAACGATTTTTAAAAACTAAGATTAATGCATTTATAAAAATATATACGTTGAGTTCCTTTTTTGTTTTTTGGTGACTTTTGCGTCCTATTGTCGTTTTAAAACAACGCGTGTCGCATCTTACTTGTGTTCTTGTAATGGCAGTTTAGTAAGCTGCCGACGCAATCGTTATGTTTCGGTTTACCAATATACTTGGGTGGTCTGCAAAGTTCCCGACCTCAACATTAAGGTTTCACCACTCGTTAATAAATACTAGTGAATGTCGCTGAAATCTCTGGGAGAATTCTGTAGAGTTACAAGAAGAAATTAGAAAACAATGCCTTGTATCATCGTTAAGTCGGCATCTTCAAACTATTTACGGATGCCAACCTGTCATCTATACAAATAAATAAACTTAGAGCATCTGTGTAGTACTAAAATAACCGCTTTTTATTAAATTCGTATATATGTATACACGGTACATTTACTGAAATATTATTATTAAATTGTTTGTCTGTCTGTATGGGTTAATCTCAGGAACGGCTGGACCGATTTTGACAGGACTTCTACTGGCGGATAGCTGATGATATAAGGAGTAACTTAGGCTACTATTTTAGGTTAACTTTAGCGGGTAGCACCGCAGGGCTCAGCTAATTAAAGAATACGAGTTGTTAGCATTTAGGGTCTTTCTGAATTTTATTTTCAACTCTTGAACTAACATGTGGATATATTCTGCTGGAACTTAAATTTCAGGGAGTATAATGGTATAATACTATTATATTTTCTGAAATGTACAGTAACTTACTTATATATCTTCCTAGCCTTTATTATTCCCAACGGAGCGACATGCATCGGACCTCCGCAACCCTGAGGGTAGCAGTTGTGGAGGACAGGTCTCATGTCGCAACGCAAAGTGAGGATCTACCGACCAGGCGAGGTGATCTTGCCTGGCGGACCACTGTCCTTACAGTAACATGCTGTTAAACATAAAATAATACTATCATATTTTCTCCCGACTTGCTTTTCAGTCTACAGTTAGTCACATAACATCCGCGGGGTTACTTGCGGTTGATTTTCTACCGCGGGTAACACCACGGGGCTCAGCTAGTTATAGATACCCCACCACCCCCACAACTGTATCCCTACGTTGTNGAAAAAAATGAAAAGATAAATGGAAAAGTATTTGGTTGTCCGCGACTGTTTACTATATATCATTATATATTACATACAATATTATATACAATATATCATTAATATCCCTTATCGCTCGACTTCGAAAAACAGAGATCAATTAAATGATAACATAAATGGAGAACGCATAAGTCAGATATTTGTCGTATTTCTTGTAGATAGTTTATATCAACGCAAAACTAAGCTGGAAAGAGGAATGAAAGAATTTGGAATAAAATTGAAATTTTAAATGGCATTAGTTCGGCCTGCTATGTACTAATGAGTTCGAGGACTTATGAATGGTACACTTTGCTATAGTCGAGTCAAAATTAAGGTATAACATCCTTTTTTGGGGATGAAGCTATGCACACATTGTTCAGAAGGCGTTAGTTGCACAGAAAAGAGCTATTCGAACGATTGAACGAATTCAAATACCAGAATCTTTACAAAAAACTTAAAATATTGACGTTCCTTGTTTGTATATATCGGAGACACGTTATCTTCATGGTCACTCATTGTGGGCATCAACAGGATTCCGGGCGAGAAATAAATGTATCGCGGGTTCAAATAGTTTATGATAAGGGTGTTGCAATACTCTCAGAAAAACACGGTAGGTTTATTAAAGTAACACACAGTACAGTTCCTAGACGAGAGCACTTCACGACAGTCCGAGCGATAAATTTTTATAACTACAGAATGCTCCAATCTCCAATCTAGGCTCCGTACACATCACTACGACGTTGTGTGTTGTTGACGTCCTGTACTCATGACCCGGATGGGACATATATATTGTGTTGCTCTCTCACTTAGCTAAATATGCTCACGAGTATGAAAATGAAGATGAAAGACGGATAAGGGAGAGCACTAGGAGAAATGATCGAAGTATCCACTCCGTGACGTAGTAGAGTGCATATTACGGTCAAAATTTTCAAGAAACTGCCATTAGAAATAAAAAAGGAATATCCGGTGTATTTTTTTTAAATTTTCCACTTCTGGTTTCCTAAAAGTATTGTTATTATAAATATTATTATATTAGAACATCACATTCAACAAAGCAAAGAAACAACCCACTTCCAAGTGAGAGAGCAACACAATATATATGTCCCATCCGGGTCATGAGTACAGGACGTGAACAACACACAACGTCGTAGTGATGTGTACGGAGCCTAGATTGGAGATTGGAGCATTCTGTAGTTATAAAAATTTATCGCTCGGACTGTCGTGAAGTGCTCTCGTCTAGGAACTGTACTGTGTGTTACTTTAATAAACCTACCGTGTTTTTCTGAGAGTATTGCAACACCCTTATCATAAACTATTTGAACCTGCGATACATTTATTTCTCGCCCGGAATCCTGTTGATGCCCACAATGAGTGACCATGAAGATAACGTGTCTCCGATATATACAAACAAGGAACGTCAATATTTTAAGTTTTTTGTAAAGATTCTGGTATTTGAATTCGTTTAATCGTTCGAAAAGCTCTTTTCTGTGCAACTAACGCCTTCTGAACAATGTGTGCATAGCTTCATCCCCAAAAAAGGATGTTATACCTTAATTTTGACTCGACCTAAATAGGCCAGCATCAAAGAACATTAGTCGAAACTCAGAAATTTGTATTAAGGATCAAAAAGTCCGTTTCAAACTTAAAATTCTCACTATAACTAGAAAAAAAATTATTTGTGACGTCTTATCTCACTACGAAAATTGACATTAACGAAATATGACGTCATAATGTGTGCATTATCTGTTAGGCTAGTAAATAATTCAATTTAAAACTACTTTATAATCTGTTTAGAATGTTTTTCAGTGAAATTATTCTCTTATTCATCATATTTCCCATATTCTTACATTTATATTTTTCAATACAATCAATTCTTAAATAACTAATAGCAGATAGTTCGGAAAGGTAATACCTGGCTTTATGATGCGAGAAGCCGAGGATCAATCAAGTGGCATGCAATTGGAGAGCATGTAAGAGTTGGAAAAGTAACTTGCAGAATTGGGAAATCGATAAACATCTACCAGCCAGATGGACCGTTCGGTGACAGGTAATGTCTAAGAGGTGAGAAAGTAAGAATTAGGGGTGCCACCACCCCTAATCACTCTGTGGGTGTCGTAAGAGTCAGCTAAGGGAGTAAAGTATGCACGACAATAGCGCTGCACCGATACAGAAACCCAGTCTGGCCTGCGTGTGTACTATGTAGGCCAAAACTTTATTGCTAAGAAGTAAGTTATGCCCAGTGGTTGATTATTAAAGGCCGTTATGATTAATGAGACGAACTGATGACCCACAAGTTGTTGCCATATATCCGAGTTTCATATTTAAAAAAGATAGAAATCCTACAATCAGAGAAAGAACGAATCTTATCACTTACTTAAATAATATTATATGTTCTGTTTAAATTAATATTTTAACTATATGGCTTAACTATAAAACGGGCAAACGCATCCCCCCACAAATGGGGTGGGAGTTAAATTAGTTTTTAATTAATTATATTTCTGCCACTCACCTGAGTTTGTCGCTAAGTTGTTATTGCTTTATTTCGCTCACTTTTATGTCAGTTTACAACTATATTAAGATTAAAGCAGCATTTTTCATGAGGACTCAATGAAAATATTCGTGTATGTTTAACGGGCTTGTTTAAGCCTGAATCGCGCTATCTATTTTTACTGTTCATTAAAATGCTGTAAATCGGGTAGAAAACATTCATAAGCATTGATCTAAATGCTGTTTTATTACATTAAACCTACTCCCCGCCTAACTTCTTACAAGTTATACACATTTAAAAAAGATATAATTTTTTAAACATGCGCCCACTATGTAATGGCAGATTAAGTTATATTGGTTAATAAAATTAAACAACCAAAACTGTACCTAATATCAAAGATTTTATGGTCGAAATTCGACTACCAGGCGAATTCACAAAGGTCCCGTGTAATCCACAAACATTTTCATCAAGTAAAATTATTATTATAACAGCTAATTATCAGTTGCTTATATAAAACAAATATAAGTTTAATAATAGCACAAATTGCAATAATATACTTCACACAAAAACAACTGTAGATTAAAAACACATAGTAATAAAATTTCGTATAGGCGATTCCTCTAAAGAATCAATAAAACATCGACTATATTCTTACTATCGTCTTTTACAACTTATAGTATGTATCTTATGTATTAGACGGTAGAGTTGAATTTTGTTTGATTATTATTGAATCGTTTTATGTTTGATAGATGTTATATAATTCCTTAAAGTATTGTTTTCAGTATAGTTATATTTGTTCTATTAACTATTATCTAACTAAACATTTCGCTAAACTAATTTGTACTGAAGCATGAAAATAAAATTATACACATTTTTTTATCATTAAATTTAAATCCTGTGTTATATATAAATGTAGTGCGCTCTTCACCATTTTTTTTATTATTTTATGTTTTTTCACGATACTTATATCCTAAATAGGTACTATTTGTTTACAATAAAATTATTACATTAAAAATACTCCAAAAGTGACAATTCAAAAAATTGCTCTTAAATCTCGACAGATGGCGGTGTACGATTGTAATAAAAATTCGCAAGAAACGTTTTCTGACCATGATACTTATCATTCACAACTAACTTGGTTTTTGGAAATTAATAACTAAAACTAACTCAATTTTAAAGTTATTCTATTTATATAATTGTTATGTGTGAATTACCAGAATCAATAGGTACACGTGTGCTTAAGATTGCGTGATGTTTAAAAAAAACCTGGTTATCTAAACATATTTATCGGCAAATGTGTAAGTTGTTTTATAACTACCCGCATATTTTCGATGATTATTTTTTTATACTAAGTTAGCCAACTGCTAATAAAAGCGTGGTTACATGTTTTTTATGACTGAATATCTGTCTAAATAAAGATATTCCCATTATAAATATTATTTGAAAAACGATTTTAAAACATCATGTAAAAAAGTATTTTTTAAAAGACTGTTACTTTATTCGGTGTTACCCGATATAAATATCGAATGAAAATGATTATATACATTATTTTTAAAAGAACATTCCCATAACCATGACATTAGATGTGTAATGTAGGGTTGAAAATTCTAACCCCACATAGTACACTATAGACTACACCTAATAAAAGCATTTAGCTTACATGAAGTGCTTAATAATATGTCTAGTAATTTTAAAAGCGAATGAACTTTAACCGTACGGGACTATCCCTTACTGTTAAAGTTCATTCGCTTTTAAAAAATAGTGACGCTTCGATTTGTTGGCGTCTGGTTTGTCATTCCTTTTCTAGCCAATCAGATTCCAAGAAATGTCTTTAAGTTTACAACAAGGAGCTTCAACCAACTGCCACTATTTTTTTAACGCGAATGTTCTACCCTAAATCATTTTCTACGTAAACACAAATGGTTTCATATGACATTATGTTTATTAGAACTAGAATCGATTTATTCATACCACAACATCAATACACTAATACAAAAATTAATAAAATCTAGTGCAATTCCTTGTGTTTGTCTAAAGCAATTATTTATAATTTAATTAATAAAAATATTGTTATAGTAACTATGTGTAAGTGCTTAATCAATCTGTTTCTACACTGAAACTGCACTTAAACTATATTAACAATACATCAACAACCCATAATGTCCCACTGCTGGGCTCGTGTCTCCTCTCAGCAGAAGGTTAAGGCCATACGTCCCCAAGCTGGCCAAGTGCGGGTTGGGGACTGGCAAGAATACGTTGTGGCTACGTATCTTGCCGTTGGATGTTTTTAAGCCGCCCAAAGGCCTGATAATTATATTCAACCGTCTCATTACTATAGATACTTTAATTTGTATTATTATACTAGAATGAAATTATTGACACGTGCATTGTTTGCTCACAAGTGTATGTATACTTCTCATACACATGTGTACAAAAAACGACTCAAGCTAAACACTCATACCCTCAGATAAATTTTAAATATTTTCTCCTTTTATTATTATATATATATATATATATATTAACAAATTTTTTAAATATTTCAGTTTCAATAAAAAATAGAAAAATATTTTTTAATAAAATATACAAGGTTCAAAAAGTATATGACTACAAAACACATACAACATTAGACACATATTATAATTATATTATATATATATGTGTTTATACAATGTAATGTAATGTAAACATATAATAATGAATTAACTTAGCTGCTTCGTTAAGAGGCTGTTCAGTTATGACAATTTATAAAAAAATGATAGTTCAATATTCAAATGAGCAGCGATTAAATACTTGCTTTATTCATATATTTTTTACATAAATTAATATACAACCAAGATGAAAACTCGTGTGAACTGTCAAAATTTTTAAATCCTTCATTTCTTTAATGTAGTTTTATAAAAATACTTGAATTCAATATAGCAATGCTAAAGAATACAAAGAAAAACTTAAAATTAATACATGCCTTTGATCTCATTCACACTAATCTCTTATCTAAAACCCTAGAAAGAGAAAGCGATAGTGTTGGCTCTCTACTCTGCGAAGTCTTATCTCAGATAGCAGTACTAGTTTCAAAATGTAACACATGCGTGCGTTTAGTTTAAAATATATTCCCTAGTTTATACGTTACAGTTGATAGAAAGATCTTCAGAAGGATTCGTTAGTAGCGATTTTCAATTCTATTTTATACACTATAGAGTTTATATTAGTAAAGCATCAAAATATGTATAAGAATGATCGCTGTCTCTTTCACGCAAGTTTATTTCTTGTAGGCATAAGTTAGTTTGTATACTGTTGCATACTGTGTCTATTATCTGCTAAAATACTTTTAAAAATAGGGATTATACTATGATCTTAAAGGAACAGTACCGACAGACAGAGTGACGGTGTAGAGACTAATTCAATAACAATTTAAATTATTAATGTTTTTTAGAATACCACTGCATTTATTGCAACGAAATAAGACGACACGAGATACGGTTGGTTTTATTTCTTTATATCAAATACAGTTGTATTCTAAAGAACTTAAGGTTGAATTTAAATTGTTATTGAATTAGTCTCTAAGCCTTCACTTCGTCCTTTGGCACTTATACTAGTACCTATAATTGGTAATCAAAGTATTGCAGTGCCTAATAGACACTGACTTTTTTCACATCTTTCTCATACAATCGATATGACAATCGAACTTTTACCGATTACTGTAAACTCATACAACAAATGTGACAAGAGTGGAAGATTTTGTAAGAGAAAGAGACTAATAGACACTGACTTTTTTCACATCTTTCTCATACAATCGATATGACAATCGAACTTTTACCGATTACTGTAAACTCATACAACAAATGTGACAAGAGTGGAAGATTTTGTAAGAGAAAGAGACGAAGATCAATCTAGCTTTTTCTTTTAAAATCGTTTTCAACCCGTTGACCACCAGACTTCTGATAGGTTAGATTATATCTCACTGTTTAAACTTATTATAGTATTTATAAAAACCATATACATATATATATATACCACTATAGTTGTTGTTTCTATTAAGTGCACCTACCTCACTTTTTCTCTGTATCGCTCAATCGGTCGACTGGCAGAAAATGCCTTAGGCATTAAGTCCGCCGATGAATGTAATTGTGCATAAAGTAATAAATAATAATAATAATAAATACGTAATTAAACTAGTAAAAATCCTGTTCCTGATTCTTAAAATTAGAATTTTAACCCAAGTTTTAGTCTTTATTAAAAAGTGAAGTGCTGTGAACGCTTTAAGGGGTCGTTCGCATCTCAAGCAAATATTGAATGACTCTTCAATGCGTCCTTGGCGGACAAAGGATCAATCTACAAACATTCCAGTATCAGTGGAGAGGGTTTATAGCATTCCCTATAATCTTTTGTCCTGCTCTAACCTATGGTCTAAAAACATCTAGCAAATCATTTTAAAAGCTATGAGGTAATGTTGCGGGGCTTGTATTGCTTCTCATACTGCGTTATCTTGTTTTGTGATGTTTAAACCTGTGGATATAACAATATTATAGTTTTAGTTGATATAAAAAACAAAGACGACTACCATCATGGTGTCATACCATCATTAGTGTTTATAAACGCTTGCAACATTGATAGATTTACATGTGTGTTGCCAACACAATAATACGCAAGTACATTATCATCTATTTTCTCTTTTTTAAATTATTTTTGGTCAATCGTGTCTATGTATTACGTTGATAAATTGATAGTGTTTGCGTATATAATGGTAATATAATAATTATGTTTGCAGATTATAATTTTAATACCATAATTTTAGTTGGGATTAATTTAATAGTCTTAACTAAAAAGACATGTGTAATGTTTGTTAAACTCTTTGAAGAAAAAAGACCTGAGTATGTGTTTTTTGTGTATAAATAATTAACCAGCTAAGGGTGGTCTTTACTTCCATTCAACTTACATCAAGCAGCTTACAGCGACTTTTAAGAGTACTTTATACTTTTAATTTTCAATATTTTACAAGTGATTTATTTAAAAACATTTTTTTAATAATTAAGCTCTTATTTAATGAAAAAATAACTTAAGCCCTTTCATTTAATACTCATATTGGGTGGATTGTACAGAAATATATAAGCTGCCATTTTGTTACGGCGGCCATTTTGGGATAATAATAATAATACCGATTATATATAATTGCATTGATGTCAGAACATTTAAAATTTCAGCTCAATCGGAAATCGGGATGTGGATCAAATTTAACTTGGAAGGTTTGATTACAGACAAACATCGGGACAGGTGAGACTAAATAAAAGCTTGTAAAAATGGACAAAATTCATTTTTTGTTTAGCTTCTGCCCTCCTCCTCCACGTAAACTTTAACAGAACCAAATTCCATAATTCTCCTTTCGCATAATTTTCGTAAAAGGGGTACAAAGTGTTTGCTTCGCATATTAATTAGATAGATCTTTACCACATTATTAGACGTCTTCCTCCAATTCCTCTAGCTAGGTATCTTGTCCACTACAATACAACGTCGGTTGCCGGTGTACACCTAAAATAAATTTACAGAAAAACTTACTCTTTAATGAGGGTAGTTATGATTCGGATTAGAGTGCACAAACAATGTGGGCAAACGAGCTTAAAAAAAACGCGGAACTTATCGCGTGATGGCAAGCGATTACCAATGCCCATGGACACCCGCAACACCAGAGTCGTCACAATTACGTTGTCGGCCTTCAAAGAAGAAGCACGCTCTTTTCTTGAAGGTTTGAAGTTCATATTTGTTCGCGAATACCGCAGGCGATCATTCCACAGTTTTTTGTAATAAATAATAAAATAAATCAAGTAAATGATACATCCATTTTGATTTTAACAAACCCTTGGCTCATAACAATAATATGAGCGATCAAATATGAATATAAGCGATCACAGACAATGTACAGTCATCTGTGACTTTGGTAGAAGTCATATATGAAATCGACTATCTCGGTGGTACAGTGGTAGTCGATGCGACTGCTGTGTTTGAGGTATCGGGTTCGATTTCCTGATCGTACGAAATGTTTGTATGATCTGTATAATATGTTATGTTAGGTTTTAACAAAAAAAGTATATTATATTTTTAAATATATTTTACTTATAAAAAAGTAGAACACCGACTTCGGAACAGGTACCAGGCAACCGGTGGTTAGGGCTCTAAAGACAGGAACCACCTGATTGTACAGACCGTGTCAAGGAGGACTGTTTTCTATATAATAGTGAACATGATCAACCAGGTTCTAAATAAAAATCCTTACCTGAATATCGGTGTGTATCACAAGTGTCCGGATGGTCAGGGTCCGGGGGTGGCGCTCTAGTCAAAGCTTCATCTCCACCAGGCAAGCAGGTCTCTACCATTGCTTCTAAGCAGTTCACGAAGAGCTCACTGCTTTCAGCTGTGCATTGCTTCTGAAATACGAATACATGACTATCACATACCTAATGGCAACACTATTATATTATCGTTAACGACAACAACGAAATATACTACAGCGCCATCTACTGAAGACATACCGAACTACGCAGTAGTTGCTATTTCTGTATCGCGATATGTAAGTTCTCGCACCAGTTAGCATAGAATAACGTCCCAACATTAACCATTGGGCTGCCAGGCATGACCCCCTCGCCTGACGTGGCATGACACCTGTTACCCCACAGCCAAATACTTCTTAATCTTTCATCATCATCACATGTACAGCTCAGTTTCCTACATATATTTAGTTTGTAACTGTGTATCGAACTATAGTTTTTGTTTTTCTTATAATTTTAAACCTTAAGCCAAAACGAAGTACTGTCTAATTTTAAAGTTGGCACATTTTTAACTGGATGGCAGGTTTTCATTTAGAGCGGTGAGCTACCGATTCCCAAGATACGAGTTTTTCTCAATTTGGGGTCGGCATGTCACTTTACTGAATGCCTAGGTATATGCTTTCATAATTGATAGTGTAACTTATAGTTTTTTCATTAATAACTTTTGTATCTACTTTTTGACAATAAATTTATTATTATTATTATTATTGTATTGTACTGCGAAGTCTGTATTTTGTATTTTTTAATTTGTTATCTGTATCTGTACCTATTGAATAAAATAAAATAAATCATCATCGCAGTCCACTGCTGGAAATAGGCCTTTCCAATTTCGCACCACTTATTTCGATCCTCGGCTGCTTATTCTTAATCTTTAATCAACTTAAAAGAAATGAAAATTTTCAATCCGACTGTAGTCCGTGTTCAGAAGAAAGAAAAATCAGTTACGGGTTTATAAGGCAGCTTAACTTTTCCTAGGACTTCCCGAGTGTCAAACTCGGTGTGTTCGTGGGTCACTGGTTGTTTATTTATTTATTTATTTATAAAAATAGGGAACGCAAACAGTAGTTTATAAAATGTACATATGGTTGTTATTAAAAACTAAACTTAAATAAATATACTACCAACTACGTTTTCCACAGATTACTTAAGGGGTTCAAGTTTATAAGCAAAGTTAATCAAAAACATGAAACTTTTGCGGTCTATAAAATAATATGTAAAAAGTATTATGCTACTAGCGACATATTAACTGGAACTTCTCAAGACTGGGAGAAATACCAGTGATAATAGTGCTACAAATATCAATAACGTCTCGATACATTGCATGCTTGGTATAATAGTGCTGAAAGAAAAAATAAAGAAAAAAATAAACGGTGTTCATAAAAACAATCTAAAAAATGATCTAAGGCTACTATTGCTTAAAACTTTAATTACATATTTTTTAAAACGTAACTTACAATAATGTGATAGTAGTAAGTTTTATCATGTTTATCCAGTTTATCATTTATGTATGGTGTACAGGAGTTACAATGGTGAGCGGAATAAGTCCCGTTAAATAGGTAATAAATTATTATTATTCATTCCCTTTTATGACTTTCTACAACATCTCAAAGTAAATAAAACCGAACTATATTCGACAATTTTTTTTCCATCCCAAACCTGGAAACCAGATCAGGGTGTACTGTAGAACAGTTTGTCAGAATGAGGTCGATTAAAACTACAGCTTTTGAAACTGCTTTTATTGAAACATTCAGATCCTTTTTAGTTTCTGCGTCCAAAATTCAACAAGACGGGGGAACCCTTATCAAGTTTCTTTTCCGTAATGATTTCTGATCATGTTGTTTTAGCTTACTTTACATTAAATTGTATGGCCTACCTTAGTAAAAGGTCGGGCGAATCTCCACAGGCCACCGAACCCACAACTTTGCATATAATGCAACTGTTGTTGACTGGCATCTTCGTTAGCTATCATGTTCTATAAACAAGAAAAAGTTAAAACAATCACAAACCGACTGCCTTACCTTTATAATAATACAAATTAAATATTCTATGTCACCCGAGCCATTACCACAAATATATTGATACCTTATTCATGGAAATGGGTTCAATAGTTTAGGCGCTTCCGATGAACATATATAGATTGACAAAAGTAGTACGCTTTGCCAACCATACTATCATTTTGGTGTACTAATTTTAACGCTAATATTTAGCACAACAATTCGTGAATTGTTGGCGCTAAGTGTCGTCACAAGAATATGAATTTGAATCCACAACACTTAGGACAGTAAGCAGCGAGTGACCCCAAAAACCACTACACCATACGTGCAATCAACTATACGTATATGAAACTTGAAGTGCACGCAATTAGCTCGATTGCTTATTATTTTAAAGAATTAATACAATAAATATTTAGGAAATGTCAAAATAGGAACTTTGCAAAAATTTTCAGTGAATTCTGTAGCTTCTAAATAGTAAATGCAAACAATATTCGAATTCAATGCAACGATTTAACGTTCAATATCAACTATTAACACTAAAGTTAATTTTGTGACTCTTAAATAATTACTTTCACTCAATATTCAACTTTACCGCAGTACTATATGGTTCAATATCAAATGTGATTGTCAGACTGCATGTGTAACACTAGGTAAAGTAAATTTTATGACTCATAAATAAATACCTCCACGCAATATTAAGTTTTATTGCGATACAATATGGTTCAATATCAAATATGACTGTCTAACTGCATGTATGACACTTTTTAGGTGGATTATGATGTACCTGTATGATACTCTGTACTGCGCTCAATGTGACTTGATCGTGGCAATGCAGCAGTACATGGTTTATCTTCATGTGAAGCAGACTGTGTCTGTAATATAAATAATTAACTTATCAATTTCAGTCACTACCTTACTTTTATATTGATTGTTGCTCAATAACGCAACAACGGTTGAGTAAATTTGGAGGAAATTCGGTAATGAGTCAGTTTTGTATTCTGATTATTTTATTTACATTTATTTAGATCTCCGATACTAGGAATATGCCTGTATCGCGAGAAACTTTGCAAATATACATAAAAAGGGACACAAGGAACACCCAGACTCGGAACAACAATTTGTGGATCACACAAATTGTTGAATACCAATCAGAGTGAGGTACGTCAGGTTTATGTAAAAGTAATTTTGTTTGGAATATTCGACGATCACTTTTCTGTAAGAGCTATAATTGACACTACCTGACAAATGGTGACGTCACGTCACAGCAGACAGCGTAACAGCACCGAGCAACAGACAACAACAGAACAAGGAGAATCTTGCAAACATCTTAAAACAGTTTTCCAAAATTAGCCATCACGCCTATTGCACTCGACTTGGTTCGATCCTCGCATCTAGCTCCTGCCAGCCAACTTGTGCAGATCATTACTCCACCTGGCCTGTGGATGTCCTCCACTACGTTTGTCTTGCGGCTTACGTGGTCAGCCTACTCCGCCTTCAATTTGCTAGTCCTAGTACCTTAACATCGCCCTCGCCTTTTCGCTCATTCATATTCATAGATTTATTAGACGATCAATATTAAAGAAAGTATTGATTACTTACATAACTGGGAATACTTTGGGGAAAACGACTGAACCTTCCGCTAAATATTGGTACAATATTCTTATTTCGTCCTCATCTGAAATTATAGTTCCGTTTTATAAACAATTATCTTTAATGTTGTCTAAAGTGTTTCTGTTCTTATAGTAATTAGAAACGTTAAATTAAATCAAAATTAAATTAAAAGAATAATAAAAATTTCAATAATTGAAATAATTTTAGTTATAAGAAAGAAAAGTCTTGATTATTCAATATACAGGGTTAATAAAAATTAGCGCATCACCTCTTGTAGGCAGCTTCACTACATTGATCCCAACAATATTTGTTCTATGACTTTTTTAATTAGAAGTTTTAAAAATTTAAGTTTTTCCATACAAAATTTATTTATTGCCTCTGAACTCGCATTACTCTACGCTACGCACTTTGCGTAGGCAAAATATCAGAACGTGTTGTGGGGCGGGGGGTTGCGGGGTGTCGAGGCGGCGGCGATGCATAAAAGTTCAAAAGAAATTAAGAAATTTACCTCAGTCATCAGTCGTGCGTCACGATCGATTAGAAACGCGTGCGCAACTCGGCTCCCGTTTCCACGTAATTTCGATAAGTGAGTGCCTACGATAAACAGTACTACGATGCCGTATACGTACACAAATATCGAGTACACTGAGATGGTGCGAGTGCTGGCTAGGTTTGGTGATGATGTTCGGGAAGCCTGCCGCGAGTATGCATGGCTATTTCCTAACCTACCTACGCCTTCAACTAGGATATTGTTAGGTGCAACACAGCGATTGCGCGATCACGGGCAATTTCAGCCTAGGTCTAGTGATAGTGGTCGTTAACCGAGGTACACAGTGCGCGAACAAGGACAGATATTGGAGTTTTTTGAAGCTAATCTAGCCGCGAGTACCAATGAAACCGCCCGACGTTTTAATGTGTCCCAATACTTCGCATGGAGTGTCATTCATAACGAAGGGAATACCCATATCACCTTCATCGTGTCCAAGAGCTTACCGATCCAGACAAACCTACACGTATTGCATTTTGCAACTGGTTGCTAGCCGAACGGCCCACCATTTTATTTAGCGATGATGCGACATTTGGCAGAGTAGGGTTGTTCAATAATCTTAATGAACATTTATAGAGTTAAGAAAACCCCCATCAACCTAGACCGCATAATTTTCAACACCGGTTTAGTGTCAATGTGTGGGCGGGGATTGTTAATTCCACATTATTGGGCCCCGTCTTTCTGGAAAGACTGAACGGCGACACCTACCAACAGTTTCTCACAGAAACCCTACCGGTGTTATTGGAGGATGCACCACTAGCCACATTACGTGGTATGTACTACCAACATGACGGTGCGCCAGCGCACTTTGCTCGTGCAGTCAGCGAGACATTGAACAGGGAACAGTACCCCAGTCGGTGGAGGAGCTCGTGCGTGGCCTCCTAGGTCACCAGATATTATTCCTCTGGACTTTTATTCGTGGGGACATGTGAAAAGCATAATTTATTCCGGTGGTGAACATACATACATGCGTACTGTCACGAGTTGGTGAACAATTGATTTTTAGGTGTGGTCTTTGTGTTGGGTGTGAAGGGGACTGTTTTGAACGATATGTGCGTGATACCCACCAGCATCTGCGAGACTTAAATTTGTTAGATAAATTGTCATCTTGTTTTGTTTCACTGTAGGTGCCTATTAGGTACCTACGTATCAGGACGTTCTTGGGTTTTAACAAATTTACTTCTTTAAAGAAGCTGAATTCATACATTTAACGTGAAAATGTAATAATCTGACTTAATTTTAAAATAAGTATTACTTTTTAGTGTAAATTTGACTTAAATCGACCGGACAAAAAAAGCGCGGCAAACCGTAGTAGGTAGTTAATACCGAAACGTCGAATGAATGCGGGGGGCGAGGTAGGGGCGCCCGGGCGTTGTCATTTTACGTATTTCTTTTTTTTTTATGCAATAAGGGGCAAACGAGCAGATGTATCGCCTGATGGTAAGCGATTACCGCCGCCCATGGACACCCGCAACACCAGAAGCGTCACAAATGCGTTGCCGGCCTTGGGGGATGGGGAGAGGGGTGAGGGGAAGGGTTGGATTATGGGCCTCTGTTATCCTCACTCACTCGGTGAAACATAGCGCAGGCGCTTTTACACCGGTTTACTGTGAGGCCGTGGTATCACTCCGATCGAGCCGGCCCATGCATACCGAAGCGTGGCTCTCCCACGGTAATAACATACTATACATACATTCTTACAACATACAGAGCAATAAATAACCGAGGTAGCAAACATTTTCGTTTTTTTTTCTTTTTGGATTATTTTTAAAAAGTCGTAAAAGCAATATTGTTGGGATTGATGTAGTGAAGCTGCCTGCAAGAGGCGATGCGTTAATTTTTATTAACCCTGTATAACCACAGAATGTGAGATGAAACTGCATAATGTTATTATTATTTACAAAGCTTTATAATTTTACAAACATTATTATAAAATAAAATATATATAACGTAAATAACGTATAACAACGTTATGGAACTGTTATAATAATTAAAAACTTAGAATCCATAACGTAAATAACTGTATGTACGGTTATTTTAGTAACAAACTTAACATCTGTAACGTAAATAACGTTCAATAACGTAGCATAACGATAACATAATTTACAAACCGTTTATATTTCATACATACCTGTAGTATATTTTACCAAGGTGGCTAGTACAGTCAGCACTAAAGCCTGAGTAGTAAAGTCCGATAACACGGACGGATCTAGCAGACTGTTGCTCTCTGGACTAGATGTGTCTTTATCTGTTGATGCTTGCTGATAATAGAAACATATTTTTATAAGTGGAATTAAACTATTTTGTAATGAATAACTATTTACAGATAACCGTTTCGTAAAAGTTATGTTTTGCTAATGGTCTATTGTGAGTTCTACTATTTATATCTTACTTCTACTCGGTCACGATCATCGTGTTAGGCGTTGTGATTGATCCGCACCAAACTTTTCACCAACTATACCAACAATAAGTGATGTTGAAGTCATAATGATGTACAGAACTGTTTAAGTCGGACAAGGCACTTTAGGGACTTGGTAGGGGCAATTTTAGTTTAAAATAAAGAAGTGAAAAGTATTCCAAGGAAAAATATCAAGAGATCAACTTTTTTTACATTGTTACATACTAGTACACAATTTAAAAAAAGTTCAAGTTGAAATAAAGTGTCTCTTTATAGTAGTTGGCCGAACTAAACACATCATCTTCATCATCATCACCAGCCCATCGCAGTCTACTACTGGACATAGGCCTGTCCAATTTGCCGCCACTTGATTCAATCCTTCTCGCATCCAGCTCCATAATTAAATGTAGTACTAAATAGTTTTCGTCCAAGGTTAATAGAGACGTCTATTGTTTAGTAGTTGACATCCATTAACTTGCTAGATAGTAATACCGATGTATATCTTCGTTGTATAACACGCAATGGATGCAAATTTTTCATCATCGTTTGTTTTTCGTCCTGTTGTTTCACTTGCTTTGCTCCCTCAGACGCTTCTTACAATACCCACGGGATGAATACGGGTAGTGATACTCCGTATTCTTCACAACATGGACAGATCATTTTTAATAAATTAAATCTCATACCTTTGTTGCAGCTTCAGGGTAATCGCTATCACCAGACTTAGTAGAAGAAGGTCTTCCTTCAGTATCGTCTGTGCTGCCTGGTGATCCACGACCATCGTCTTCTACCATCTAATATGGTCAAAACATTGTAAGTGTCTACCAACTACCAGGATATTTTCATCCCGACGGTCTCGAGTATGATGCCTTCTTTTAAGTGCTCTCGTCGGAATTAGTTTTTTTTTTAGTTTTCTAGTGATCTAACTCACTCGGTGAAACATTATATAAGAATTACTCCCTCAAGTCAATCAAGGCCTGCTTAAAAGTTCATTGATTAAAATAATCCGCCAAACTATTATTTCTCGTGGCCGTTCTGCTTAAATACCAACAAACATTTTTTATAGAGAAACTTGGTAGTAAACCAACTAGATTATTTATATTATTCTATCAATTTCAGAATGAAGGTACACATTTTAAAATATTCATTCTAAACGAAAATATGTTACTACGCTTACATCAAACCCGCTATCTGCATCCCCTCCCTGTTCATTTCTAGCTGCCTCTCCCGTGGCACCGTGTTGCATGCTATGAGCTCGGCCTTCGCTGTCCTGTTTAAATACCACAGTCTTAGCGTAGGAATGTGACAGGTGGAAAACTTTTAGTGGCCTTGAAATTAAAATATTCAAACTTTGGAACTGCAGTAAAGTATCGACTATCCAAACAATTTAGGAATATGACTGATGTTATGATCTCGCAAACCGTTTATATTTTGGATAGAATCAGAGTATATTGTTTCGATTTTACATATTATTACATAGGTGAATATTAAAGAAATCAAATATAGGTCACTTAGGACCCATAAAATCTTATCCGTGGTGCTTCCCGGTTTGAAAAAGATGCCTGCCTATTTTGACTTCATTTAATCTCCCACTTTGCTAAGGAGGGAAGTGGACTTATTATATTTTCAACTCCTCCAATTTTCTTGTAATTAATTTCGTTGCGGGTTCCAATGCAGTATAATTTTTCCTGGGACTGCCTGAGTGTCATAACTTGGTGTGTTCGTAGATCACTGCTGTCATTCCTGGGGTACAGGAGTTACAGTGGTGGGCGTGTGGGCGGGATTAGTCCCCATAAGTGAATAAAAACTGTATATATCACACGTTCAAAGACAAATGGGAATTACGGTCAAGTTGGTGACAGATTCACCTTAGTCTTCCCATTGATTTTTCTCGTATTCATCTTTCATAGAAAGGACAATACGTTTATGAATTATGTATAAAGCATTTAATTAATCGGCCAGAAATTACTTCAAAGTGACATACGGCTAACTAGTCGAATCTAGAGCGCGCGGGTTCGCAAGAGATAAGCGCTTGAAAGTCAGGCGAGCGAAGTGTTCGGATAAGCGGTCGTTCGGTTATCAACGTTCGGATACTCGACGCTTTACTGTGTACCACATTACGTAGAAAATTATTAACACTTCTATTCATTTCTTTAGTACTCTTGTTTGAAGTTAACAATGAAACAAAATTAGTTTTTCTGTTAACATTACACGAGATTCTTAGGAACCATTTGTATAATTTAGTGTTATAATAATTGCAAGACCACACACAACGACAGATATTTTGGAATAGGGGACGACATAATAAAAAACGTTATAGCAAGGGGGGATCTTTAAAGCAACTATCTTGTCTGGAATGCTATGTTGCTAATATTGATTTAATTTTAAAATCATCTATAGCTAAAAGCACTTGTGTAGTGAAATTTAATCCTGTAATAAAGTGTTAGTGACAATAATATTTTAGGTGATTTTCAAACATTAATTTAGTGTTGATATAATTGTGCACTGTGTACAACAGGGCACGGATATGTGCTCTTAAGTGCATATTATGTGTTTTACATCTATAATACACAGTGTTCGTGAAATTACTTGAAGTGTATCTGTGAATATTTTTATTTGATAGATATTTATAGTGGCTATAAGTTTGGACCGGGTTATGTTTGTGATGTAACCGGAAAATGTGTCATCCAAAGTATGTGGCGTCGCCTATGAATATTCAAGTGTTCGTTGCCAACCTTAGAGTGCCCCACCCTCTTATAGATAGAGGGAGTGGAGGGGGAAGGTTGGTCTTCGGTAACTTCATTCTCTGAGTGAAAAGTAACAGAAGATTTGCTTGTCACCACTTTCCTATAAAACCATGGTATACCAAGGATACACCTCCAGGTAGTCACTGAATATCTTACCCACGAAGAATAGCAAGAGCATGTACTATGTAAGTAAGTACGTATCGTGCGCTTACTTCGATTAATATAAGATATTGTTCTTATCTTTTATATAAGGAATTAATGAAAAGAAAAATATGGTCGTGGTTGTTTTTAAAGTTTAGACTATAACTTTCACAATGCAGCTAAGAAGGTTGTAAATGCCGGAATTCAAGAATCCCATATATTGTAATGAATAAATGTCATTTTGTTTGCTTGAATGTTTGAAGAAACATATTTGTTGTGCTTGAAGTATTTTCAGGGTTCAAACATGCAGGTAACTCTTGAATGATGGATAGTCCAAAATCAATTCGGATTAAAGAAGCTGTTCAAAACGCATATTAAAAACACTTTCAGTTATATGTTTTTCGGTACACACTATTTTCGAAGTTGTATTAAACGATGTTTCAATAGCTTGCCATCAGAATAAAATTATAACGGTAAATAAACAGTTACAAAGAACTACACTAGGCGCATGTATATTTACTCTAGGCACGC
The DNA here is from genome assembly GCA_003709505.1 of Hyphantria cunea. Lineage (NCBI taxonomy): Eukaryota > Metazoa > Arthropoda > Insecta > Lepidoptera > Erebidae > Hyphantria > Hyphantria cunea. Next base: position 23,186 of record PKRV01000588.1, read on the forward strand.
CGATTGTGTCCTTCGAAGTGGGTACAGAGAATGATCTCTGGGTTTTAAAAAGCATTCTAGCTGACGTCTATGTAGTTAAAGCAGTGCATAAGCATATGGTAACGTATAATTTACACAAATAACCGTTATTATACATAAAGTTATTTTAGATTGTAAAAAACGTTGTATATTTTGTGTAAATTATCGTTTTTAGAAGTAGAAGTTTCGCATTGTGTCAGTTATAACCAGTTATTGGTAAATAACGATTGATTTAGTTTTTGACAGTAGTTTTTTTTTTAACAAAAACAACACGAAACGAGCGTACAGCGCACAGTAGTCAGTCCATACGATACGATACATGAACGGATCCGAACAGTAGCGTGTAAAAGACAACAGTGATTCAGATGTAAGTGGATGAGTACTGGAAGTAAAGATTGTATTAGTTTGTTGGTGGATTGAAGAATTTAATATACTTTTTACGAACTGCAAAATACGGTACCCCCTAGTACACATAGATTACGATACATTTAATAAAAAGTGGTATAAATTTCACGCTCAAAACTGTCTAGTAAACGAAAATTGTCTACAATTATTTTACACTTTTTCTTCAGCAAAACATAGAATTCTTCAATCTGCCGTTAGAGAATGGTGTCAAACATAACGCAAGAGTAATATCTAACTAATAACGTCACTAGATATAATAGACAATGACTGCATGATTAGACAATAGATTACTGTGTGCTAGATGAAAAATGTATTCTAAAGGCTTCTTATATATACTTTCATTGTTAAAAACCATAGTAACGAAGTTATAAACCGTTACCAAATAACGTTATTTGAACAGCTACTAACACATAAATAGTTATACATTTGACTCTAAAATCAAAGCCTTTAAAATATATTTTTAACACACACTTTATTTCACCTCAATCAGAAATGTAATTTAAAACACAAAAGCTCATCATTCTATCAAATCAAATGCTAAGAAGCACGTAATCTGTTTGGGAAAGAAAATAACTCCGTTTTAAGATATCGTGGGCGAACGAGTACAAGGTCACTTGATAGAAAGCGATTACCGTCGCCCATGGATTGCCTTTAACGAGTTATAGGATACATCAGGCAAAAGGTTTTTATTAAGCTTAATTTTTTTATTTATACCAATGTGACTCTACTCAGTCTGATGAAAATCATGAACAAATTCTAAGAGTAGTGGTTACCACACTCATTGCGAATGCAGATAACGCAACAATTCAGCATGGTGACCCACAATATGGCGGTCTATTGAGATGCTTCTGCATCATTGGGCCATGGTCTCGCACTAACCAACGAATTACGACAGCACAAATGCTGTCATAAAGGTTGAGACTCCTTTACAGGAGAGATAACTTTAAAAAGCTACTGTTGTTGGACTTACTATCCTGCTCTTCTTATTGACGCATTTAAAGATGATGTTATTCAAACTAATATAAGTAATCTAAAGTTTGTCTGTTTCTTTGAAAGTGTCACCAAGGGTAAGCTGTATACACAAAACAAAACAAAAACAAACAACAACTCATAATATCCCACTGCTGGGCTCGGGTCTCCTCTCAGGAGAGGGTTAAGGCCATACGTCCCCACGCTGGCCAAGTGCGGGTTGGGGACTGGCAAGAATACGTTGTGGCTACGTATCTTGCCGTTGGATGTTTTTAAGCCGCCCGAAGGCCTCCAACTAAGCTTCACGACTGTTATCTTATGATAACAACCGGGACCGACTGCTTAACGTGACCTCCGAATCACGGAGACGCTTATGGTAACATGCCACCAGCGGTCACCCATTCAGGTACTGACCGCGCCATCGTTGCTTACCCTCGATGATTGTTTCTAATCACCGAGTGCAACTGGGCTATGAGCTGTATACACACTGAAGTTACATTCTTGAAGAAAGAAATATTCTGTTTAGATAAATTTATAATTTAAAGAGTTTTTACATTACTAAGCGACAGTAGTTAAATATAACACAATCCAGATAAACTTAGATTTTTAAAGCTTAACGACAGCGAATGATTTTTAAACAAATAACGATATGTGAAACGTTTCACTTTGCAACGTTACAGGTAGCAACGATACATGTATGTTGCGGTAAAATAATGGTGTTTAATACACTGCACTTTGTGTGTTCCACTTCCAACAGTTTTAGTCTCAGAAGATAAGTCTTCAAACGAAAGTAGTTTTTAAATAAGTAACTTTAATACCGTTATTCAATAACGTTATGAACTGTAGTAACGGTTCTGTGTTATTTCCAACTTTAAAGCCTGTGATCTTAAGCTTAATATCGTTATTGATTCATCCATTCAAATTATATATATTTGTACTTTCAAATTTAAATTGATATTAAATGTAAACTGTATTAATTAATGTACAATAAAGTTTATTCTATTCTAGATTTTGTTTAAACACAAGAGTTATATATATATATATAGAGTTCTCTCTTCTCGTCTATATTTTACGCTAAATATAATTAGAATGTTCTGGAATAGACTGAAACTAAATACACTTTACTACTTTTTAGAAAATGGATAAATTTATTCATACGTATAATTGTTTGTAAATAATATCATATTTTGTACTAAAACCGTTCAGATCAATCAAAAGTCACATAATCACGCAAAAAAAAATTTGTTAGGAGCAGGAATCGATCGAATCGCAGTGCACCGGCTGTGGTCACAGACTGACTTCGCATCATTTGAGTCAGCGTGTGACCACGGCCTATTAATTCAAGAATCGATTCGAATTAAAATAAAAAGGATCGAATTATACAAATACCACTAGAGATACAATTTTTTTCAATAATATTATTTCTTATAATTAATTCTTTCCCAAAACAGACGTACAATATAATGAAAGTATAAATGATTCCTGAGCCTGCCATTCCTTATCTAAACACCGAAAGACCTTCACAATAATATTATATTATATAGAATTTATTGCACCACTTATTCAGCAAAAACGAATTTCATAGCTAAATGTTACACCTGTTCACACTGACAACTTACTGGGTGGAAATCCAACCGAATGTTTGGCAGACCGGGTCAATAACCAACTATTCCGGTTAAAACACATAAACGTGAATGCGTTTCAGGGAAGGTTTGATTACTATAAATACCTGGATGATCGAGTTTCGATCGGTATTTTTTAGCTAAATCGACCGCGAAACCCCTTGCATACAAAATTTCATGAAAATCTTTGGTGCCGTTTCCGAGATTCTGATTATATATATACAAGAATTGCTCGTTAAAATTGATTAGATAGATGGTAAAGTATTTGAATGTAGCAAATAATAAAAAGATAAATTATCTATGTATTTGTGAACACATATGTAATTTCTCTACGAAAATTATTTTATTTCTAACAAAATATTTCTAAATTCAACAAATCAGTTCTTAAATATTTTTTATAATTTTTTAAACAGACAGTCAATTATTAGAAGTGCAATGAACTCTATATTCAAGTATTAGTCATTAGTAAATTAAATACAAATAAGTATTACACATATAGTCATGATATTACCTGATGTGATATGCTGACTAAATGGGGGCTGTGACCACTACTGCTAGACTGCATTGTAGGGGATTTACCTGGTAACATCATGTTGTGATAATTCAAAAACCTTAAATGAATTGCGATGAAATGTGATTTAACTTTCGTGTTTTTCTTTTTTTTTTTAAGACAACTCCTGATTTAGGAATATACATTCCTGTGTCACGGGGATCTTTACATATATGAAACGGACACAAAGTACACCCAGACTTAGAACAACAATTTATGGATCACCCAAAGTGTTGTCCCATGTAGGATTTGAACCCACAACACTTGGCGCAGTAGGAAGCGGTGTGGCGACCACTAAAACCACTTTTTTTACGTGTGGAAACCTCCTCGTACCTTCACCCCGGTGGGCGGCGGGGCGGTGTGTCGGAATCGAACCGACTAAAACCACACGGTGTGCCACTCTGCGCCCGAAAGGGGAGAGATCCGGGAACCGCTCTCTGACGCCATCCGGACCACTGAACCCACTACGCCAACCGTGCAGTCAATCAAAAAAACCGTGCTGTTGTTATATTATGTCAAAAGTCAATTAGTATTAAGAAAACATTTGTTTTTGTACTACCATGTCTAACATTGTTCAGTCTTTTTACTTATTTTGGTTATTCTTATGTTTATTTTATTTTATAAATGTTATTTATCCGGAAGGGGGCGTTAATAGCTACAACACAGTTTATACTACTGCAACTATTGCTACTATACTATTGTATCTTGTAATTCCAGCCAATAATATAATTGTGTGAAAAAACTTTAAGTTTTATTATTTTTCTTTTTTTATCATCTGGTATCTGTTTTTAGGTATATTTATTGGTGCTGTGCTTTGTACATCGTAAATATTTTGGACATCTAAACACAACATAATTCGGCCTCAAACTAAGCAGAGCTTGTACTATGATTGACTGATAAAATATAATACCTAGATACTTTCTTTTGTAAACACATACATATTAAATACAAAACCCCGAAATTTTCAAATTAAACAAACATTTGGATCAACCCGGGAATCGAACTTGAGACCACAAGCACGGCTGTCGCATACACTGCCACCGAGGTGCAGTAAATCAGCAGCTTTAAATATTGTAAATATGTATTTTAAAAATTAGTAACTTATGTATTTTCTTGCCGCTTCTTCTCCATAGGAATGAAATTTTGGAAAAGCGCAACTGGAGTCATTAATGTAACATTTAGAAAGTACTTGAAAAGGTCTACTTGGAATTAAAACTTTTTAAGAATGATCACTTACCACCATGAGCAGACGATATGGCGGCTTGGTCCAGCACATCCCAGGACTTCTGGCGTCGGCTGTGACACGACGCATGGCCTGGAGGCTGGATGAGTATCGACGACTGAGAAAATAAGATGGAATTTGAAAATAAAATGATGAAACTAACATATGTGTTGTTATATCCATACAAATAAATAAAATTGAAGTGTCTGGGTATAATTTTTTTAACAGCTTTTCACAAAATGCGTGTGGAAGTTTACGGAAGTATATACTGTACCAACATTAAAAAAAATTGTTTGTTCCGGCCAATCTGTGGGACGGCTAGACTGATTTTGCCAAGGCTTTCACTGGCAGATAGCTGATGATATAAGAAGTAACTTAAGCTACTTTTATTTTAGACTAGCTTCGCTGCGCAGTATTTCCCGCAGTTGCTATTGTAAAGGTACAACAAACACCGCGAGGCATAACTAGTTAGTGAATAATTTACCTGATGATGTTCAGCGGTAGGACAATAATGATCACAGTTATCAGGTAACCACTTCGGCAAGGAATGCTTCACGTGGCAACGTGATCGAACTTCTTCACTCACGCAAACTAGAGCTGGAAAGCAATCAGAATCACTTTTAGGTAACCACTTCGGCAAGGAATGCTTCACGTTACAACGTGATCGAACTTCTTCACTCACGCAAACTAGAGCCGCAAAAGCAATCAAAATTAATTTCAGACCAATATAAGGCTTTTGATAGCTTTGATCATAAACTTAATTGGTGATTGATACTGTAGAATCAGTCATAGATTTATTTTTATTCAAAAATAATAATTATTTATTGCATTACAATATCAAAGATACACGGTAAATTATTTTGCTACGGTGTACAGAGATTCAAAAATTGTGTTATCATAGGGGAGTGCCACAAGGGCGTATATTGGGGCCGTTATAAAAATGTTCCTATTCTAACATTAGTTAAGCATGAAACCCTGCAAATTGTACAGTAAGGTCCGATTATATCGAAAAATCAACATCTTGGCGTCATCTATAGGTTATAGTAATTTTTGGAACGAGGTTCCTTACGGCAGGCTTGGAGGGGATAGGGATTTTGCTGCGCGACCGAACTGGAAAAAATGTGATAGTAAAACCGTAAGAAAAATCCGTGGAAAAAATGCGTGAAATAAAGCCGTTAAATAAGACGTGCGCAGGCGCGACAATCGCTTACACAAGCGAGTAGTGTATAATACCTTTCTCTTTCTCCCTCTTTCGAACACGATTTTTTTGCATTTTGTGTCGATTCTACATTAGCCGAAGGAACTTCGTTCCTACCTGGTGTCCCACGACACCACATTTACATTTTTTTTATTCAATACCGCACTGTTATGGTCTTCGTGATGATTTAACAATAATTCCATTATTTTTTATGGAGGTAGAGGAGGGTATCCTGAAGTGTTCTGATAGATTTTAAAGTATATTTAGACAAATAAAATTGAAGTGTCTGTTTGTTATTTCAAATTCACAGCTTTTTACTAAATGTATTTGAAGGTAAATTTGGTACTCATATCAAACATTTTACATCAATTTTTTTTTTACTGTATCTGTTCGTCTGTCGTGTTTGTCCCGGTTAATCTCTGGACTAGTTGGGCCGATCTTGATGGGACTTTCACTGACAGATAGCTGATGATATAAGGAGTGACTTGGCTCACCCCGTGGTTTTACCCGCAGTAGTTGTTGTCGAGGTAAAAGTACAACTGCGGGTAACATCGCGGGCTGCAGTTAGTTTATAATATAATATTATACCTGTGAGATATGCCACAGTGTCAGGGGTGACATGGAACTTGTCTCTTGTGTGTGTAGAATTTGAGGCGGCTAATGACAGGAGTTTGATAAGGACTCTGCAGGTCCTGGAGACAGTCGCCGCAGCAGGGTGACGGTAGCCTTTGATGAAGTGGCCCACTAGGGCAAAGTGGAAGTTGGACCGGAAACTGCGAAATAAAGAAACAATTAAGCTGGGGTTCGATCTATGCTTAATTACTTCTACAGGTGTCATCGGTCTTAAATGTTCTATGAAAATTTGTTATCATTATTAATATATAGGTAAAACTTAAGGATTTTTTCCCTTGAGGGATTTTGCCCTTATTATCACGCATTTATTAGCTTCACCTGTATGTTTATTTATTTGTTTGCAATCGACTTTTGTAAGAGTGCTTTTTAGTTTTCTTTAAACTTTATTAATTAGAATTAGTATTGTTTACAATAAAAGTAAAAATAAAGTAACCGAACCCGACCCGACCAGACACAAATTGTAGTTCTAAGTCTGGGTATTTTTTCCGTCTGTTAGGTTTATATGTCGGTAAAGACACTACAGAGGATTTTTACATTTTTATATTCCTAATACGGTAGACCTTTTAAAATATAATGAAATGATCACCGGAGTTCAAAACCCTCTTCATGAATGCGGTCACCGGAGTTCAAAACCCTCTTGCCACCCATCTAAGGGCAAAGCCCTAATGAATCTAAAATGACGGTATACATGGTCGACGGTAGGCACTTTGCAGATGGTGACTAAGCGAGTCGAGCTCGTGTCACCACCCTCATGTCAGGAAAAAATATGGTGGTAAGGTAAGTGGATATAAATATTCCAGTAAATAACTACCTCAATCCGACAGCATGATCCAACTGTTTGAAGTGCCACTCCAGCGGTTCCCGGGTCTCCATCATCACTTGTTCTAAAGTCTATAAGTACAAGAATATAAAGAAAAAATACAATAGGTTACTTGACATCTCAGTCAAATTCATTTTATCATCTGTCATAACGATAACTTTGTTTCGAAAATGTACTAAATACAAACTTGTGACGTCACTGTTTTAGTCAACTCAATCGAGCAATATATTTCATATATAAATATATATATATATATTTGATTAAAATTTGTTACAGAAATAGAAAGCTTTAATAATTTTATTTTCCGAAGTGTTTTGTAATATTCGCTTTATTGAAGGAGATATCGGTATTTATTTACTATACACTCATCTAACCTACTACGAATTTTGATTTTATTTTCTCGTAGACCCCAGCTGGGGTCTCGAGGTATCTTTTCCAGGTCTATGGGTTGTTCAAGTTAAAAGTGTATTGAATGCCCACATTTTGATATACTATATTTTTTATCTCAGTTACTTAACACAGAGCATTGCAATTAACATACTTTCTATAGAAACATATTATGGCGACTTCCACATACAGTGCTACAAAAAACATACTACAGCGCCATCTACCGAAGACAAGCTGAACTGAGGCAAGGGAAAGACACCCGTTTTTTATATATTTGGAAATATATAAAAGTATTGTGGGGGCACAATACTTTTATATATTTCCAAATAAATCCAGGTTCATATAATACAATCCCGGCATGCGCATATCACCCCTCTCCTTCTATTCTATTACCTTCCCTACCTTTTTACGTTTTAATGTATACCAAATTAACCCCGTTTAAAATTCTGAAGACTCTGCTAGGTAGATAAGATAGGTTCAAGATTTATTTCTAAAGTGGACTCAAATTATAAGTGGCAAAATGCAGAAGTAAAACACGTTTCCTGTGGTCCTACTCCTTAGATTGAGTAGGTGATGCTAACCTTGTGCTGGAAATGTCCCTGTGATTCCAACGTGTGAAGGTTCTGCTCCATGAAAGCTAATCCAGCAGCGTACAGAGTGGGTTCATCCGATTGCAATACTGACAACGCCACCCAGAATAAGGCCTTGTGGATCGGTGAAGCCTGAAATAAATATTGTAGCTTATTATTTCATTTTTTTACTAACATAAACACCGTTCTCTGAATTTCAGCCAAAAGACGTCCACTGCTAGACATAGTCCTCTGCCAAGGCTCTCCACAACAACCGGTCCTATGTTGCGCACATCCAATCATCTTTTTGTACCTACCCACTCTCTGCCTTCCAAAACATGACTATGGAGTGTCACCATCCTTATTCATGGCTCGAGAGCTGTCTAAGGTAGTAAACATACACACTGCAAACTAACTATACCACTGGAATGAGAAGAAGAAATGGACATAAACCCTAAACCAGGCCCAAACCACATTTCTAAGAAGTTAACTATGTTTAACAGTTGAATATTATAGGCTGTTGATATGATGATGCGATATATGTATATCTTTATATAACATAAAATCAAATTGTTTTTGCCATAGATTGAATGAGGTGAGGGTTATACGCAGTTATCCGTGGTTGCAGTTGGAAAGGTATAACAACAACAGCGGGTAACACCGCGGAGGGCAGCTATTTGTGTATATAAATACTTACCGGGTACAGTAGCGGCTGCAGTCTTGTCAAGGACATGATCAGAGCCTCGAGAAGAGCCAAATCGTTGAATGACTCCAAAGCTTTCACTAATATTCTCAGAAGCTGTTTCATGTCATCATCTGTTATATTTTTACCTATAATAACGTAATATTTATTAATAACAATGACTCAAAATGTTCCAACTATGTAACACTACATTAGAGAGGTTGGTCTTTCGAGCCATTGTCTTTCCGAGATGCCTTGTACTTTCGCGTAGCCAATTTTATGGTAAGATTTGTGTCAAAATATCTCTATTCTGTCTGATAGAAAGCATTATTAAAATTCAAGAGTGGTGGTCATCATCCTCAATGCGAATGCGGACAATGCAGCATGGTAACCCACGCTACGGCGACTATATATTGAGATGCTTTTTCACGCCTCGCTTAATGCACCAGGGATCATACAGGGAAGGCAACATGAGGAGGCGACGTTACGCGTGTGCCTTACGTCAAATTACGTAAATTGAGAGTTTTTGAACAGCAGACGGTGCCCGCTTCAATGCGGGCAGGCGCTGGGAGGGGTCCGGATGGCGTAAGAAAGTGGTTCCCGGATTCCTCCCGTCTCAGGCGCAGAGTGGCAAACCGTGTGGTTTTAGTCGGTTCGATTCCGACACACCGCCCCACCGCAAACCCCGGTGGGGTGAAGGCCCGAAGGGGTTTCCATACGTAAAAAAAAAGAAAAAAAGGGAAGGCAACACGTGCGCTGGTATTGAGTTTCAGGTTTTGAATGCTCTGCACAGGATTTAAAAACCAAATTATTTAGTTATTATAGTTATTTTTTTTAGTTGGATTGGAGTTTTGGTTGTTGAAAATTACAAAGTGGTTTGAATTTTCATACATTTTCCAAATCATTAGTCTTGGATTTTGGACAAATAAGGGGGCTTGGATAGACTATTAACTATCAGTGTCTGTTTATAGTAATAATATCATCTTAAGTGATACTAAAGTAATGGTCATCAACATTTTGGCCTTGAATAAACCTCTGCTTGTCTATTCGGAATATAGGCATGAAGATTTATAGTACAGTTCTTTGACAATTTTCTTTTTCTTAAACACGAATGAATAATTATATCCTGTGTCGTGGGGGATTTTAGAAACGTACATGAATCGGACACAAATAACACTCCAACCCATAACAACAATTTGTAAATCGCACAAAGTGTTATCCCACATAAGGATCGACTCCACAATACTCAGTAGAAATCGACGAGGTGACGGTTTTAACTACTACAAAGTTCAGTACGGGACAACAAGTAACCATAGCGTCTTCTTTCTGATACAAACACAGTCCGTCATTTGTTGCTTACATTCTTCTTCTATGTGTCTACACATACTAAAACAATTACCTATCACTACATAAATATATTCTGTGTTATAAAAGTATAATGCGTAGGCCCATTTGGGCCTATACTTTGACAGAGCGGAACGCCTGCGTATGGCTACTCCCTTCCGTGTTGCTCTATTAACCAATACGCTATCGTACATTCAATAATGTTAACAACTTACTGATACACCCGAAGACTATCAGTGCTCGCGGTTGCAGCGCTGGGTTGAAACAGAAGGCGAAGCTTTTTGCCAATGAAGTCCTGATAAATAATGAAAATAAAATTATATTTTTGACATGTAATTAATAAGAAAAGGAATAAAACGTGGATGTACGAGTACATTCACGTTTTATTTAAATGCTGACCGTACATTTGTCACATTCAGCATTTTACGTCCACAATGTGGATTTTATAACAATTACGAATTAGTGTACTTTTAGCAAGCGGAAGGTATATTACACCAGCATTAATCATTCATCCTTTTATATCATCTCATATATTTTATATTTTTTGTTTTCTATACGAGTCAATCGGTCGAATCAATCACAACCACGTTGAGAGCTTAGGTTCTGCTAACCTCATACTGTCATATGGTTTCCTATAGTACAGTCTATTGATAGGTGTCAAACATATATTTAATTAAAGAAAACAACTTTATCACATAATAGGGATGTAGACACTAAACGAAAATAAATACATGCTTATAATTTTTTTCTGTGAACATTTAACATATGGCGACTTCCACATACAGCTTCAACAAAAACACATGACAGCACCATCTACCGAAGATACACTGAGCTCTAACGTAGTGTACAAAGAAACTACCAATCCTGAATCGCGCTATAGAAGTTCTCGCGCGGATTAACATATATACAACTTCCCAACATCAACCGTTGGGCAGTGGCCCGCCTGGCATGATAACCTCGCCTGGCCGGAGGATCCACCCATTGTGTTGGAGGAACATGACAAACATACTAATACCGAAACATACACAACAACAACCCATAATGTCCCACTGCTGTCTCCTCTCTGGAGAGGGTTAAGGCCATACGTCCCCACGCTGGCCAAGTGCGGGAAACATACACATTCATGCTTAATATATTTTTATTTATAGCATTAATTAAATTAATTAACAAAAAACAAACGCGCGTTGTTATCAAGTGACCGAAAACGGCGCATGACGTAACGCCCCTCCTAACAAGAGGTCATAAAACATTGAATAGCGGCGGCATACACAGAACGGTGATAGTGTTTAGAGGGGCGTTACGTCACAGCGACGCCATGACAGAAGTTAGCGTTGTACTGGGTAATTTGAATTATAATTTTTTAGAATTTAAATTAATATATGAGTGATATTATATATATTTAGATTAGATACATTTCCTGTATATCTATAAAAAATATATATACATATACTAAAAATAAATAAAAAAATCGTCAAGTCCTATGTTAGTTCGTGTACTGTTATGGCCTAACTAAGCTATAGATGAACGGTATACTTAAATGTTCTTACCAAGTGGACAACCAATCACAATCGGGTATATCCCTCATGCAAGCCTCCATGATCTCCAGCAACGCATCAGCGATGATTTCGAGCGACTGCAGCGGCAGCCGTTCACGGTCCGACTGCGATGTGCTGGCGCAGGTGGGGGGGTTGGCCAGCGCCCCCGAGCTACCCGCCGCCCCCGCAGACCCCCCCGCCCTCACGTGGAAGCTGTCGCTGCACGTGGACATGTGCTCCGAATAACGCACATAACTAAACAAGATAATAATGTCATTCAGAGCCATCTAGCGGTGATAAGCCGAATTATTTAGTAACTACTGATCTTGCATCGCCTAATTAAAGTTTTCATACTTATTTTACAGAACTTTCAACTAACCAGAAAATCTTTCCTTATTTTTAAAGAGACATAACATGCTTTTCCCAGCAACAAGTAGGAGCTAGAACTTAAATAAATTCATTTCAATCAGTCAAAAACAGCCTCAGCAATCTTAAAACACATATTTTTTTATTTAGTATATGCTGTGTCGCGAGAGACTTTAGGAACATACATGGAACGGACATAAATAACAACGGCGAACAACAAACAAAGTGTTATCGACCATGAGATTTGCACTCACAATACTTGGCGAAGTTCATCAAAGTTCTGTGCCAGAAAGAGGGGCCACATTTTGTCTCATCCTTACATTTTTTTTTTTTTTATATTTAAGCTGCCATAATGACTCTGCCTTGCCTGATGGAAAGCATGAGCAGAATCTAAGAGTTGTGGTCACCATCCTCAATGCGAAAAAGAACAATGCAGCATGGTGACCCACACTATGGCGGCCTGGGGGGAAAGGGGATGGTGAGGGGGATAGGGGGCGTTGGATTGGGGTATGGGCCTCCGGTATCCTCACTCACTCGATGAAACACAGCGTAAGCGCTGTTTCACACCGGTTTTCTGTGAGGCCGTGTAATCACTCCGGTCGAGCCGGCCCATTCATGCCGAAGCGTGGCTCTCCCACGGTAAAAATTTTAGCTAATATAGGTTTAACCGTATATTTTGGGGTACTTCATCCTTTTTTTTTCAAGTTGGTAAATAAAAAGCACATTAAACTCACCAATCATTAGAATGTCTGTTGTAAGAACTCCTGAACGCCGTCACCGCAGCAGACTTGACCTTGGATATACCGAACATCTGGTAGAACTTGGGAAGGGCGAACTCATCAAGCGACAGCCTCAATACGCGCTGTGTGTCCTCTACAACAAGAATTATGTATTAATATCGCGGCTTTCCCTTTCCAACCTTTCATCCACTCCTTTTAACCCCCTTTTCGAATTATAAGTAGCCTATAATAAAAAATAAATATTTTCGGACATTTTAACACACAACGCCATCTAGTCCCAAACTAAGCAGAGCTTGTACTATGGGTACTAGACAACTGTTATTATTACATATATATACGCATTTTTTTTGTAAATACATACATATTATACATAGAGAACACCCAAACTCCGAAAAAAATATTTGCAGATCATACAAACATTTGGTCCGACCCAGGATTCGAACCCGAGACCTCATGGACAGCAGTCGCGTTCGCTAGCACTGCGCCACCGAGGCAGTTAATCCTTTCCCAGGCTCTAAACTATCTATATATCAAAATTTCATTTAATGGTTTAACTTTTTTTTTTTTTTATATTTAAACTGCCAAAATGACTCTGCCCTGCCTGATGGAAAGCATGAGCAGAATCCAAGAGTGGTGGTCACCATCCTCAATGCGAAAAAGAACAATGCAGCATGGTGACCCACACTATGGCGGCCTGGGGGGAAGGGGGATGGTGAGGGTGGGCCTCCGGTATCCTCACTCACTCGATGAAACACAGCGTAAGCGCTGTTTCACACCGGTTTCCTGTGAGGCCGTGGTATCACTCCGGTCGAGCCGGCCCATTCATGCCGAAGCGTGGCTCTCCCACGGTAACTGGACTGGTGTCCAGTAATTTTGGCGTTAAAGCGCGACAGACAGAGCTAGTTTCGCATTTATAATACTAGTAAGGATTAATCGGTCGACGGTATTTAAATTCTGAAAAGTCCTGAGGCCCACTTTGACTCTCGACAGTTAACACATTACGAATAACGAGTCTTCTGGAACATAATCATCATTGCCTAACAGAAGACTAGACTAGATCGTCAGATATCCAAATGAAAATAGATTTTATTACTGTCACGAAGAAAGATCATTCTAGAAAAAAGCATATCGCCACAGCTAAACATCATGAAAGTTCTAGATGGTTTCTTGAGACACAGAACAATAAACCTTACATAGATGGACATAGCGTCTAATATAGATTGATTGTTGTGCGGTTGGTTCGATTACATTTGTCGCCGTGTTTTTGGAACCGGTCGTTGAGTTCTCTCGAATACACTAGTTAAAGCGGCATGTAATATAAAAAGGTATCAGTTCAGTTTTAGCTGCAGTAACCCAGCGATCTTGGCGACAGTTAAAGATTATTATTTTAATTTATACTGTGCTTTTGAGATTTTTTATAAAGTCTATTTTACTCGTCAGAAGGTTTGTTTCTCATATTCACTGAATTCACGCGTAACATTATTATTACTATTGTACAAACTCACCGGAGAAACTCGGCGTGGTACAAGTACACAGTGAATGTATGATGTTGATCACCAATCCGTGGGTCGCTGCCCTCATGGAGACTGTCCCGGAGCAAACCAGGAACGTCACCGTATGGAATAGGTAAGGAAGATGGCGGGCAACGTCCAGGCAGTTGTTGAAAGATAACATTAGCTGTGAGGGAAATAATAATAAAAAGATTTTTATAACGACTACAAGGAACACAATTAATAATAATAATATTTCGAACATCTAAACAAACACAATGCCATCTTGTCCAAACAGCAAAAGTGAAATAGCAAAATACTTTTTTTTGTAAATATATAAATATTATATACAGAAAACACCCCAATTCTGACAGAAATGTTTGCAGATCATACAAACATTTGATCCGTCCCGGGAATCGAACCCAAGACGTCGAGTACAAAAGTCGCTTACGCTACCACTGTGCCACCGAGAAGTAGTATAGAGGCAACAGTTGAAGTTTAAGATGGGCCGGAGCACAAACTAGGCGATGATCCTTTATTTCAGGACTCCAGGATATATATGAGTTATGGCGACTTTCAGATAACGTCACAGTGGAAACATACCACTGCGCCATCTACCGAAGATACACCAAACTACATGATCACATCGCCTGGACGATCATCCCTTTCTGTTGGAGGGATACGACACCCGTTCTTTCATAGACTATCGTTTGCCATGCAAGATCAGGCATGCATCATGATCGTTTGTTCTGGTCTGGTTATAATCTAAATGCAATATGCATGTATATAAAAATATAACAATTTCAAAGACTTCCGTGCGAAGCCGATCGTCAGTTGAATATATTTCCTTGAACCTATTTGAATTAAATGATGATATCTAAAAATGAAAGTTACCAGATATCTAGCCAGTATAGCGATATCGTCCCACATCATGTGCTGTTCCAACATCGCAGTAGGAGAATGACACGTCTTGTCCACCACCTAAAGGATTACAAAACAATTACATCACCTTTCACATAATATCTACACGAATATTTTAAAGTTGAAGAGTTTGTTTGAATGCGCTTATGCCATTACCTACTGGGTAGAATAATTATTTTACTGTTGGATATTTTTTATATAACGCCATCTATTAAAGATATACTGAACTACGGAGTAACGTAGTGCACGAAGAAGCTACCAATCCTGCATCGCGCAATAGAAGTTCTCGCGCCGATTAACATATATAGAACTTCCCAATCAACCGTTGGGCAGTGGCCCGCCAGGCATGATCACTTTGCCTGGTCAGACGATCCTCCCTTTGCGTTGGAGGGACATGTGATCCGTTCCCTTTCACAACATCACGCTACGACTAATACGATGTATATTTATTTCTGCCAAAATGACTTTACCTGACGGAAAGCATAAGCAGAATCCAAAAGTGGTGGTCACCATAGTCAATGCAACAATGCAGCATGGTGACCCCACTATGGCGGCCTAGAGATGAGTCTGTATTATTGGGCATCGGTTTCGCACTAGTAACGAAACACGACAGCATAAACGCTTTCATTTAACGTTGATTTTCTGTGCGAGGTTAGTACCGCCCGGTCGAGCCGACCCAACCTTCAACGATAGGAGTATAGGAGTTCAGCCATTAATGTAAAATTTTACAAAAAAAAGAGGAGAATTTCTGTGATTTTCTATAACATTTATGGCTAGTGCCGTCAGTTTCGTTTGCATTTATTGAGAGCTCTTAAGGATCATAGCGTGAAGTCGTGATGATGTCAATTAATAAGTTATCCATTAACATTACAATATTTCGGACTACGGTAATAGTTTTCAAGACAAACGCTTTAAATTATATCTCTTCAGCTTTTTTATATTAATCTAGAATTCCATTGTTTTTTAAACAATTTTCCCAGTCCCATCTTAATCTAAGTGCTATTTGCTAAAAACTAACACAAAGCGCAGTCTAAAAACAGTGAAGGAATTTGGAATTTCGGATTTGTTATGGCCAATTTTTATTGTTTTTAATCGACTAAAAATAAAAGCAGAAACCAAATTAACAAAAAAATCCACTATGTGTTGCATTTTTCGTAATAGAAATTAAAATGGCGCTCAACTGGCGTGTTATTTTATTTAAAGATCTTTGTCTCATTAAGACAATTGTCACCCACACGAGAACAATACGGAGTGTCATTACACCTAGGCATCTCATGGGTGTCGTAAGAGAGTATAAGGGGGACAATTCTGCAGGACAATATCAATGCAAAGAGCACAAAAACTTGAAATAAGCCCTATATTAACTCGCCAGGCCAAAAAGGCATGGTAAGCCAAAACCTCCTTTCTGAAGAGAGGCCTATGTCCGGTAATGGACTTTTAAAGGCTGTTAATGTGTGATAACTATTAATCTCGCTCTAAATATGAAAATAAATATAATTTTTATACTCTATGAACATCATTTCATCAGATAAATACATAATTTTTTTAAATGTGTACGATGTGTCTTTCTATCTGTTAAGTGTGTAAAATAAAGATTAAAAAAAATAGTAGTTCTTGATTATTGTCATTGTGTGCAATAGGCACACAATGACAATAATCAAGAACTACACACACAGTCGAAGAGTACTAACAATAAAAAATAATAATCACTCAGTTTGAGAATCTCTAAGCGCCCACTAGTTATTATATTTTATGTGTGTGGCCTATTTAACATACTCCCGGTCTAGTACGCCACGTGTCTAGACAGGCACCAGCCCAAAAGCAGTGCAGCATAGATAAATGCGGTGTGAAAAGGCTGGATGCCATGCAATATGGCAACACTAGACTATAAGTTGCCAACTCAAAAAATAAAATCATAAAATAAAAATATGTACAAACTCACTGTGGCCGGGGTAACGGGACCCAGGATATTATTGGGCAGTTTGGATAGGGCCTGTGGGAGAACAACACAGATCAAACACACTAAAACGATACATATAGCATTCTAGTCTAGCCGATTGTGTTTTAAAAAGTACTATTACATTCATCACTTGATAGGGTTTTTATGGTGATGTACAGATGGATCACCAGATGTCAAGTATTGTACTCTACGTAGTAATGTGCTAGTGCTTCCCACAGATCGGTGTGGATTTCTGTGATGTCGTGGCATCGCTCATTTATTTTTAAATTGCCCAGCTCAAGTTTTATGATACTAACATATACTGACAACACAACATAGAACACGAACTTTATAAAGCGATATAAATTACACAGATGTAATAATAAAAAACATCAACATGCAATACCATCTAACAATCAAAACCGTTCCACTTTTGCTCGTTTCTTTCATAAGGTGTTATTATTATGTTTAAGCGAAGGAATGGGCTCACGAAAGACCTTGACAGCCTGTGACCACAGCTGGTCAGCATGTGACCACGGCTAGTCAGCTTGTGACCACGACCAATGCAATTTGGTCAAACCGTTAGGCATTTCAAATGTTTCAAATTTAATACCTAGCGTAAACGCGCTACTTCCCTAAAACATAACGATATATTATGGAACGCAATTGTTATAAAGTTTTCACAAAGACTTGTTATTGTAAAGTTTAATTACTGAATGGGTGTAAAGTATTCAAGAGTGAATAGGACTTCTGTAAAGTACTGGTTGATATGTAAGAAGCGTAGGTGTTATACGCTTGAGTAAGGCTTAAAGGTATGAAGCTTTGGAGAGTCTTACCGATGTAAGGGTACTTGAGGACGAATAAAAAAAATATCTGGTTCGAATACGGACTTAGATTTACAGTACTATGTACGGATATTGTACAAGAAAATATGATAAATTAAGATATTATTCCGTGGCTTTCTGCTCTTCTACCTGAATTTCTAGCTCCTTACGCATGATGTTCCTTAATGAATATTGTTTTTCATACTAAAACTTTTTTAATCTTTCTGGTAAACAACACAAACAAAATATGAAATTTCTAAAAATAATGATACTGGCACTTGTTTTAAATATTTCACCATTAAACTTACTTCCTTTTAAAAACATGTTATTTTTCTGAGTATTTTCAGATTTCAAGTATTGAAAAAGTTTGTTAATCTATGACAGTACTTATAATTTGTCGAATAACGATATCGATTTGAACGACATAAAATATATCGCAAAAATTACGTCACTATTCACACTATTCACCTAAACATCCGTATTCATCCAAATATTTGTATTTACCTCAACATCAGTATTCACCCATAAATCCGTATTTACCCGAAACCCATAATAATAAGAAATGTATTGCTATGTACCTTACTTATGTTGGATTAGAACTGACTTACCCTGCACATGCGTCCAATGACTTTCTTGGAAACCAGCTGCACATTAGCCGACGCTAAAGCAACTGCTGTATCTGCCATTATTTCTATCATCGGGGAACCGAGACCTGGAATAAAGCTTCGTTTAGGACAGATCACTCAGTGCCGATTTGAAGATTTAGATCGAAATATTTGACGCCACAATTAACATTTACAAACCCCATCTTTAACTGAACTGTGTTAGTATGTTGTGGATGAAATATTTTGGAATGAATAATGTATTGGGATGAATAGTCCAGAATAGTACAAGTTTTTTTTTTTTTTTTGTATTTAAGCTGCCAAAATGACTCTGCCCTGCCTGATGGAAAGCATGAGCAGAATCCAAGAGTGGTGGTCACCATCCTCAATGCGAAAAAGAACAATGCAGTATGGTGACCCACACTATGGCGGCCTGGGGGGAAGGGGGATGGTGAGGGGGATAGGGGGCGTTGGATTGGGGTATGGGCCTCCGGTATCCTCACTCACTCGATGAAACACAACGTAAGCGCTGTTTCACACCGGTTTTCTGTGAGGCCGTGGTATCACTCCGGTCGAGCCGGCCCATTCATGCCGAAGCGTGGCTCTCCCACGGTCCAAAAAGTGATACTTTTAAATTCTATTTTTTTTACAGTGTCGTTAATAACAATAAAGTCGTGGGCAAAAGCTAGATAAACAATTGATTTTTCCTTAGGAACGAGGTTTTAAACGTTTTCAAATGGTTAACCTAAATGTGGAACTTCCTCCCTTCTAGACATAAACAGGCATTCTTTTGATATATATGATGTGCTCACAGCCGATTTCGGCCGCATTTCGGTTCATTACGCAGGAGATGTTACAGTGCAAAAGTGTGTGCGTAACCACAGGTGCACTCTCTGTTCCCTCGCTCTCACAATCCGATATAGCTTTCCAACACGACCAAGGAGAGACCGATGACTTTACGTGCACTCCGAGGCCCGGGTTTCAGACCCCTAGTCCTAATATTACTCCACTAACCTGAGTTAACACTCCTCTGAATAAAACTGTCCAGCACCATGTCAATGAGCTCAGGCACTTGCCCGATAGATCCCCAAATCTTGGCCTGCACAGACGGATACATTTCCGTCTCCTCAATCGTCAGGGAGATCAACTTCTCCAAGATTTGGGCAACTTGTTTCTGTCTACGGGATTCTTCGGAAGGTTTGCAGAATCTGTTATTTAAATGATTGATTAATGATTTTTGGTTTCTTTATAAATTATTGCCCTAATCCTTCTTTTAGCAATAATTTGAGGATCTAAAGTGAATTTCATTATATCATATTTACAGTTTTTAATAATACACTGCTGGACGTTAGCTTCTCTCTCGATAGGCCTACTATACCTACTATACTATAATTTAAGTTAATTTCATATCAACTCACCCTTTCGAGGGAAAATGCGTTGAGCGTTGTGATAGTGAATCGCAAACTTCACCAATCGCAACGCCGAACGCGGTCAACATTACATTTTGTTTCTTTCCAAAAACAGTTAAACTCAGAACAACAATTTGTTGATCATTCAAAGTAATGTCACATTTGTATGAACCCAGAACACTAAGCCAACTGTGCAGTCAAAAATGTAAAAGAGATTATGTGTAAAAAGGATGAAATTGTTTAAAGGGTGCCGTTTGCTTTCGACCAATGAACGATAGGGGTAAAGGTTACCTATATTCTAATTGTATATAATGAATAACTAAATAAAACCAATTACCTGGTTAAATTAGCCAACCATGGCGTCATGTATTCCAGACACAAATGTTTCAATTCAATTGTAGATCCTCGGAATCCCTGCGAATGGTTAGTACCTATTTTAATATATATTTTTATTTGCATCGCAAGCACGCTTTATAGATTCACATCGTAAAATAAAGAATATCATGGAAAAACATATTCTCATTATATCTATCATGGATCTCTCAATCAATGAATCCTTTACGAATGAACAGCGTTTTTAGAAGAAGCTCGAAAGCGCGCAATTAACTTTTTTAAATATATATAGCTAAATTTATGTTATTCTTATTTCACGAAAAATGTCATCGTGATGTACGTACTGAAGTAACATAATATATATTTTGGGCACCTGAAACATAACGCCATTTAGCCACAAACTAAGTAGAGTTTGTATATGGCAGTTAGTTATAATATTTATACACTTTCTTTGTCAATAAATACATAGAAAACTCCGACCCGGGTTTCGAACCTGAGACCTCATGTGTAGCATTCGCATATGCTACCCCTGCGCCAACGAGACAGTTTGATATATATTGATATCATTGACATATCAAGTTACGGAAACTCTTCAGCATTTGTGTCTCCACATAAGTCTGGGAGCGGAGATTGATCTATGCATCACTATTTTCTTATAGCGAATGAACCCTAGCCACTCTACTTAAACGCGGGTAAACACGCAGACGGATCGCCTGATGGTAAGCAATAAATAAATAAATAATAAATAAATATTTCAAACATCTAACACACAACACCGTCTAGTCCCAAACTAAGCAGAGCTTGTATTGTGGGTACTAAACAACTGATATAAATACATATATACTTTTTTTTTGTAAATACATACATATCATACATAGAAAACACCCAAACTCTGAAACAAACATTTGTAGATCATACAAACATTTGACCCGACCTGGGAATCGAACCCGAGACCTCAAGAACAGCAGTCGCAAACGCTACCGCTGCGCCACCGAGGCAGTCAAAAGCAATTACCAACGCCCCTGGATACCCGTAATACCACAGGTGTCACAAGTGCGTTGCCGGCCTTTTAAGAAGGGGTACGCTCTTTCCTTGAAGGTTTGAAAGTCGTATTGGTCCAGGAAGATAGCAGGCGACAGTTCATTCCACAGTTTTGTTGTACGAGGCAAAACGTTTCTAGATAAGCGCACAGTTGTGAATTCCCAACCAAACTATAAATATATTTTAATACCTGTATACATTCTTCTAGAAACTCCAGAGTGAGATGAGGCTCATTGTGAGCAAGTTTCTCGCTCACCGACTTGATAAATATCGTGTTATTGGACGGTATACATAGGCCTGCAAGAGAAAGTCAGTTCATACAAAACTGAGTCTTATTATATTTGTCATAAGTTCGAGTTTTAAGGAACTGAGATTTATGTATCAATTCATATAAAACTACTCGCCCTGACTGATTGATACATCAACACAGCTCCTCTAACCAAAGTTGACATTCTACAAACGTAAACATTGTTAGAAAACTAACAGATATGTGGGAATGACGTCATCAAAATGCTAAATCAGGTGTTCAAAAGAAAATATTAGCCAATAATGGAAGAGAACAGGGGTGTTAGTGAGTGTTATAAAAATATTCAATCCGAAACACTTGCATTTTGGCTAAGGGGGCGAACCTAAGCCGTCGGAACTTCAAATTTGGTATTTTGGCAGCAGGAAGCTTTAGATGATGTATGCTAAAATTTTAGGAAATTTCATCCTTAAAGAGGTAAAATACTATCATACTGAAGTTCTTCGTTCAAAACGGGAAAAACACGAAAAAAGGGATTATAGAGCAAGCAAAGTTGAGGGTCATTGGAAGTTATAGTACAGTTAGCTAAAAAGTTTGTTTACGAGTACTGTAAGAAATATCTCTCAAACTATAAAATTCGAATTATCGTGATATTAATACGTGAAACAAAAGCATTACACCACTTTTTAAGAAAATTACAAGGAATATAAAATTTGTTAAGATTAAGTTTATATTTATTTTTTTAAATTTTTTATGCAATTGGAGAGGCCTATGTCCAGGAAAGGAGGAGGAAAGGAGGAAAGGAGGAGTAGTATACTACTCCTCCTTTCTATAGAAACCTGAAAAAAAAAACTATGGTACAATTTTGAACACTGAGCAATCACTAGAGAGAAATAATCATGCCGTGATGTCGTTCACGGTAAGAAATATCTCTCAAAGTGTAAGACCTGACTTGTTAAGCTTAACATACCTGAAGTTTCCAGTAGCTGCCCCTCGATCTTGAGGTGGAAGGTGGCTGTGAGTGCACACAGCTGGTTGTAGGCGGCAGTGCGAAGGTTCGGGTCGCACGAGCCCAGGTTTAGCAGAGCCATGTTCAGGAGCGTTCCGGGAACATCCTTAGGACGAATTTTCTGGTGGACTGTCACTGAATCCTGAATAAATACGTTTACAGGTTAGAATACGAAGCCTAGAAAATAGTAAAGATAACAAAAAAAGGTGCGTGTCAGCTTTTGCGTATGCGTAAAGCGGCACCATAAGGAACTTGACTCCTCATTCTTTCTTTTACCCCTTACAAAAAGACAACTACATTAGGAATAAACATTCTGTGTCACGGGGGATGCTGCAAACATACAAGAAACGGACAACCACCAAAGGCAGCCTCAGAACAACAATTTGAGGAGCGCACAAAGTCTTATCCCTGTGGGGTTTGAACCCACAATACTTGGCGCAGTAGAAAGCGCAAGGGCAAGCGTGAAGTCAAGTTTTGTACGACGTGCGAACGACGTTGAACGAAACACGTAACTGTTCACATTATTCATAGACAATAAACCAAGGTATGAACAGAATGGTCACCACACAGAATCTTCAGTTAAATAACACTTCAACTGAGTGCCAATCTTATTTCTTTTACGAAAAATGCAATACACATGTTCGTTTTGTTTTATAATGTTTTATCTGGGCAAACTAGCAGTCGCATCGCCTGATGATAAGCGATTACCGCCGCCCATGAACACCCGCAACACCAGAGGCGTCACAAGTGCGTTGCCGGCCTTTTATGAAGGAGTACGCTCTTTCTTGAAGGTTTGAATGATTTTTATTTAACGTGTACTGCTGTTGCCTTACGTAGTGTGTCACTTGGTCGGCTCTTGAGGCACGTAGGGGATGAATCGGGGTGGTTACACTCTGTAATCTTAATCCACCACCTCACGGACTCCTCAATTAAATAGTATTTGAATTGAGAGCCATTTAGACACACAACACATAGTAGATTTCTCTTTATAAATCTACTTTTATTAGTATTACTGTTATTCTGTATAATAAATAAAACAGTGGAAGACGTTGGAGGAGGCCTATGCGGTAATCCGGGTGGCGTAAGAAAGCGGTTCCCGGATCTCTCCCGTCACAGGCGCAGAGTGGTTTAGTGGGTAGTCTGGCGAGTCAGTCAGGAGTCCCACACAAAGCGAACCCGGGGAGCGAAGTGCGAAAAGGCATACCACCAAGTAAAAAAAAAAAAAAAAAATGCCTATGCGGTAAGGCACACCGAACTTAGGGATTTATTATAATTAGAATANAAAAAAAATGCCTATGCGGTAAGGCACACCGAACTTAGGGATTTATTATAATTAGAATACAATATATTAATCAAAAGAAAGAAAATTTGTAAAATTTCGGAATAAAAGGCTTATTGTTATTATTATTATCCTGTATGATTTGCTACCTTTATGGGGTCCTACAACATCTACGGGATGAATAAGGATGGTGGTCCGAATTTTTAAGTCGTCACTGGTGGTATGGTTATAACGTTGAGTATAGACAAAATGTAATGGCAGTACATACCGGTTGGCTGAGTTCCCATCTATTCCTGATGTGTATGATAGACTGTACGATGTTGTCACAGTCGTTATGTATGAAACTTAACGGAGTTGCTTCGTTTATGATCGACAGAGAAAACTGATTGTCGTCGACGAGACACACCTGAGAACAAAATTAATAGACACATAAAAATTTCGGACATCTAACACATAATGCCCAGCCCAGGAACAGACAGTCCTGCACATAATCTTTGAGTGCCCCGTATTCGGAACTGTACAGCACAAGCAGCAACGTCTTGGGGTACAGCTAAAAAAGGAAGATGCACACCTTCTAATCAAAAATAAAGAGACAAGCGATGTATTTCTACACTTTGTCAAAAAAAATGCATTGAGATAATAAATTAAAATAAGTTAAATATATGTAAGCGACTGTATTAAAAAATTACTAATAAGAAACGATTCTTGCCATTCAAAAGGTGGACAGTATTAAATAAATAAACAATAAAGAAATATTTCGGACATCTAACACACAACGCCATCTAATCCCAAACTAAGCAGAGCTTGTATTATGGGTACTGGACAACTGATATGAATACATAAATACTTTTTTTTTAAATACATTCATATTATACATAGAAAACACCCAAACTCCGAAACAAATATTTGCAGATCATACAAACATTTGGCCCGACCCAGGATTCGAACCCGAGACCTCATGGACAGCAGTCGCGTACGTTACCAATGCGCCACCGAGGCAGTCAATAATTATTAAAATTAAAATAAAAAACACACAACACCATCTAGTTCCTAACTTAGCAGAGTACTATGAGTACTAGAGAATTGATATATTACTTTAATGACATAAAAAACACTCCGAAATAAATATTTGCAGATCATACAAATAAATTTTTGGTGAGACCCGGAAATCGAACGCAAAACCTCAAGCACGGCAGTCGTCACGACACCACTAAATATTAATTAATGGTACTTCTATTAAAGACGACTTCAACTTCAACAAAGAGGAGAAGGTGTTATAAAAAAGACACTAATAACACCCAGACTGAGAACAATTATTATAATTTGTGGATCGCACAGTGTGTCCCTTGTGGGATTAGACCCCACAACACTTAGCCATCAACTATCACAGGTGGGCCTTCGGCACATGCATGAGGAAACAGTATAAAATAATAATAAATATCCTTATTAGGTAAACGGTTTCTCTAAGGTAGCTTAGTAAAACCGTTTAAAGATTAATAATAATAATAAATAATAATAAATATTTCAGACGTCTAACACACAACGCTATCTAGTCCCAAACTAAGCAGAGCTTGTATTATGGGTACTAAACCACTGATATAAATACATATATACTTTTTTTTGTAAATACATACATATCATACATAGAAAACAACCAAACTCCGAAACAAACATTTGTAGATCATAGAAACATTTGACCCAACCCGGGAATCGAACCCGAGACCTCAAGAACAGCAATCGCATACGCTACCGCTGCGCTACCGAGGCAGTCAATGAAAAGATTAATGATCTTTGTTTCAAATTAATGAAAATAATAGTAATCTATACTCTCGATAGTCAATACTTGATGGAACTTGTTGCAACACATTCTAGAATCAAACTCAATTGTATTAATTTTAAAACTGGCCGGTTTCGTTCTATGGCATTAACTTAACAATAAAATTCATAAAATCTTTTTATTTTTATTTCTTTTTTTTAAAACAATTCCCTCTTTAGGAATATACTGTGTCACGGGGATCTTTACAAACATACATGAAACGGACACAAAGTACACCCAGACTTAGAACAACAATTTATGGATCACACAAAGTGTTGTCCTATGTATCATTAAATATTTAAAAATCCAATTCAACCCCGAGTGAGTACATAACATCTCTCTCCCCACATTTTAGGGACAGATACCACATAACCATGGGTAATGGTAGTCACTTGCCATCAGTTCACTCGTCTCTTCTTTTGTCAGTTATTACAAAAAACAGGTATTTCTCTGTCTTACAAAAAGTTCTATATATAAAACTGCGTCACAATTTATACAGACGAATATATACTTAATGTCCATAGCACAAAGTCGACTTTACCTCATCGATTTCTGATGCGTAGTAGACATCGTTCAATAAAACGGGTAGGCCGAGTACCTTGGTCTTCTCAACTGAGGTTATTTGAAGAGCCGTTGGACCAACCTGGATGGAAATATGAGACATATATCAAAACATTATACTATAATTGCTTATCGTTATACTAAATTTTGAATTTCGGGAACAATTTGATAACGGTTCAATACCGACGTAGATACGTCTTACAAGTGGTACGAATGACACTAAGTTTATTAAAATATTCAAATCAAAGATGTATAAACATATGAATTGATAACCTCCCTTTTTCTCGGTTAAAAGTGATTTCAAGCACCAAAGTGGGGTGTTTTTACACTTTTTTTCTTCAACACCTATAGATTAACAAATAAAGGGTAACATACATTTTAAAAACATAATTTGTTTTTTTACCCGACTACGAAAGAAGGAGGGTTATGTTTTTAGAATGTGTGAATATATGTATGTGTGTATGTTTCTTTGGCACCCTAGAACCTAAACGACTTGTCGTATTTTTATGTGAGTGGTGTCAATAGCTTCATCTTAGTCGTGAGAGCGCCACTGGGTATATAAAAATAAAAAAAAAATATACGCAGTCGGGTTTTTTTTTAATAATTCATTATTTGTTTTACCTTTATAGCAACTTTAGTGTCTTTATGTGACAGTTTCAAGGCATTGTTGAAGACCTTCAAATCTTCTTCCAAAGAGAGAGTGGCTCCGGGCAACTTCTGCTGTTCGCTCTCTACGTACTCGCTCAGGCGGCTGTGGTTGTCGATGAATATTAACTTGCGATTGCCCTAAAAAAAAAAATAAACATTTATAAATAAATATTTTGGACATGCAACACATCAAGCTAACATCTAGTCCCAAGCTAAGCAGAACTTGTGTTGTGGGTATTAGACAACCGTTAAATACACTTTTTTTTGTAAATACATACATATTATACGTAGATCCAACTTCGAAACAAATATTTGCAGATCATATAAACATTTGGTCCGAATCGGTAATGGAACCCGAGACCTCATACACAGCAGTCGCATGCGATACCACTGCGCCACCGAGGCAGTCTACGAGGTAAATGAGTAGTGATTAGAGTAAGATTATGTATCACATCAACGGTCTTTAACAATCTTATTCCAGCGCCGCTACAAGCGACGATCACGATGATTCGATGGATTTAAAAAATAAACTTCCTTTTACACGTAAAAGATACTTTATTAAAAACACTCTTAAAATTAAAATACAATATCACTCAGAATAACAGTCCTTAATATCCATGATGACTAATTTTGAATAACTATTTTATGATGTTCGGAAGTATCTGCTATCGTCAAAAACAATCATACCTATTTCTACAAAAAATAAAGTTTTAGTAGGAAAATATTCCGATTAAATTTTGAGTTTAAAATTCACGCCATAACGCTCGGTGGTGTCATGGCGTCTGCTTGTGACGTCACGTCGCAGATGTGACGTTACTATTTGTCAACCGTCGAAAAACGTCGATTATATCCAAACAAAATGAGATGTACAAACACGTAACGTAACTCGCTCTGGTTGATGTTCAACTTAACATGGCGGATTGCTGATTTCTAGTTTTATTTTTGTTAATTAACTATTAATCTCGCTTTAAATAGGAAAATAAATACCATTTTTATACCCTATGAACTCCATACATAATCTTAGTGGTTATTGGTTACTGTCATCATGCCTATTACCACTGAGGTCGCTAGGTTAATCACTGATATCACTCCAATATTTATCGCACTGTAGCTCAAACTGAACTAAACTGGGGCCAGCGATACGTCTTGTTTATACCACATGTTATTATTACTAGTATATTTGTTCCCTTTGTCGATTCTTACACTTTATACCTACGGGATAAATAGGGGTGGTCTCTAAATACATTAGTGAGTGAGTTAGATAGTGATATTGGTTGATTAGTAGTACAACTACAGTATAATGAACTCACCCGGAGCGGCGCCAGTATAACTTCGTGGAACTTGGTGTACTCCCGCACCCAGCTGTTGCAGTTATATATGTAGCACGCATGTATGTTTATATATGCTACTTCTGGCAGCACTGTGAACCATTTCTGGAGGAAATCCGTTCTGAAACACAGTTATTTCTTTGTAAATGTTGGAATATTATGAATAGTGCTCATGTTTATTTGTGGTGGAGCCACGGTATCGGCATGAATGGGCCGGCTAGAACGGAGTGATACCACGGCCCTACAAAAAATCGGTGTGAAACAGCGTTTGTGTTTCAACGAGTGAGTGAGGACACCGAAGGCCTATACCCCCATCCCTCCCCACGTCCCCCAAAGGCCGGCAACGCACTTGTGACGCCTCTGGTGTTGTGGGTGTCCATGGGCGGCAGTAATAGCTTACCATCAGGTAATACGTAGTCTCGATTACCCCTAATTCTATAAAAAAATGTCGCCTCCTATTTTCAGCATATACGTGTCGAGTTCATTTCTTTTCTCACAATTTTGTCATTCTTTTATAAGAGAAATAAGATAAAGTAGTTCGCTTCATATCAAGCGAATTCATATTACACTATGTAAAGATTAAAGATTAAAGATTTCAAATAAATACTATTATTAAATCTTTTTGAAATATATATATATAATAAATAAAAAAAAAATTGACTACACCTTTTGTGGTTGGCCTAGTGGTTTCAATGGTTGCCACACCATTCCTTACTGCGCCAAGTGTTGTGGGTTCAAATCCTACATGGGACAACACTTTGTGTGATCCATAAATTGTTGTTCTAAGTCTGGGTGTACTTTGTGTCCGTTTCATGTATGTTTGTAAAGATCCCCGCGACACAGGAATGTACATTCCTAATGCGGGAGTTGTCTTTTTGAAAAAAAAAAAAAAAAAAAAGATCGATATTACGGCTGTGTGTTTACCTGAACCTGTTATCGGAGTTGGTGTGCGTGAAGTCTACTATCAGCTCGAAGGGTTGCTGGCAGAACGGTTTCAGTGTGAGGATCACGTGGTAGATCAGCAGGTCCGCGTTTACCTCACCGATCCTGTAATTTTTCGATTTGAAATACGTGTCGTATAGTCTTGATGGTAAATGGACATCTGCAGATCATAAGTTAGAAGGGCTTTACCATTCTTTGAATATCCAATGATGTTGTAGCCTCTCAATAGGCCGCCATAGTGTGGGTCACCATGCTGCATTGTATGCACGAGCAATCAGTATGGTGACCATCACTCTTGGATTCTGTTCATGCTTTCCATCAGGCAGAGAAGTCACTTTAGCGGGCTCATATAAAAAATAAAGAATCTCGTGGTAGACCAGCGGCTCCGCGTACACAAGATCCTAAACTTTTTTAAAAGACAATTTTGTCATTCTCCTGATAGTAAGTAGATATCACGAACTCTTGAGCCAGAAGTGCGTTAAACAAACAAACAACAACCCATAATGTCCCACTGCTGGGCTCGGGTCTCCTCTCAGGAGAGGGTTAAGGCCATACGTCCCCACGCTGGCCAAGTGCGGGTTGGGGACTGGCAAGAATACGTTGTGGCTACGTAAATCTTGCCGTTGGATGTTTTTAAGCCGCCCGAAGGCCTCCAACTAAGCTTCTCGACTGTTATCGTATGATAACAACCGGGACCGACTGCTTAACGTGACCTCCGAATCACGGAGACGCTCATGGTAACATGCCACCAGCGGTCACCCATCCAGGTACTGACCGCACCATCGTTGCTTACCCTCGATGATTGTTTCTAATCACCGAGTGCAACTGGGCTATGAGCACCTCTAGTACTAGTGCGTTATTGTCCATTAAATCCCCCGAAATCAGGAAAAAAACGTAGTTTGAGTTCCCGTAACAGTTAATCAATCTCTTTAAAACAACTATAGTCCTTAAAACATAGTTTGATCTCTGTGAGAGTTGTTACCAATGTTATTTTTGAACTTACGAGGTACATTTGAGGTGGGAATGTTTATATTAATAAATATAAATAAATATTTCGGACATCTAACACACAACGCCATCTAGTCCCAAACTAAGCAGAGCTTGTATTATGGGTACTAGATAACTGATATTAATACATAAATACTTTTTTTTTTTTTGTAAATAAATACATATTATACATAGAAAACACCCAAACTCCGAAACAAATATTTGTAGATCATACAAACATTTGGTCCGACCCAGGATTCGAACCCGAGACCTCATGGACAGCAGTCGCGTACGCTACCACTGCGCCACCGAGGCAGTCAATATTGTACCAGCTTTTGCTGCGGCGGCCAAATTTCAATGAAGTCGATGCAACGGTTTAGCCGTGAAAGCGTAACCAGACAAAGTTACTTTCAAATGTATATTAATATGGAAGTATGGATTGCATTTCAATTGTGATACAAGTAACACGTAAATAATGAAAATACTTTGCCGGTTTCGTACACATCTGTCACAGAGAGCTATAGTTTAACGACTGTAGTTTAATTTTTAACCGAATTCAAAAAAAAGAAAAAGTTCTCATTAAACAATGTTTGTTGTTAGCGCCATTTAAATTAACAAAACAACTTCTTACTTGTATCTTCTAGAAATAAAATAGAAGACAGGATTCCCAAGTTTGCTAGTTCCTGCTTGGTAGAAGATATTGAGGCTCTTGATGCTTTTGAATTCTTCTTTTTTGTGCATATTGTGCTTCACAATGAACTCCTCGAAGTTGGTCGAGGAAATATCGATGGATGACCAGCGCGCGTAAGAGAATAACAGGCTTGATGTTCTGTAAGAGAAGGAAGACTTTCATAACACGTTAATTCGTGTTCCTTCACATTAGTAACTACATTAAACAAATCCCATGAGCATTTGCAATTATTTTAGGGTGGAATGGCAAAAGGGGTAGAGGGGTGTTTATTTTTTTGTAGTATAATTGTTTAATATTAACACTTACGATTCTATAGGTTTATGTTCCGGAGGTCCCAAATAAGCAAGCAGTGTTGCCATCTGTAATAATGAAAAAAAAATCAGTTTTATTGAGATGGCCAGTGCAAAAAATCTTAGTGGACTCCTCGTTTTATTCTAAATTCAGTTTCACTTAGAAAAAATACAACAGCACTATACCTTATCAAAAGGCCTCCTGCCAACAGCCTTGTGGTCCCTGCTGCAGGACAGGTAGTCCCCGATCCTCTCCTGGTGGTTCCACAGCAGACGGTGTAGGGCGACCACGTTAGCATCGCTGATGAACGACAGGTTGTGCGATGTCTGGTCTATACTCTCGCAATCTGACGCGATTTGGATGAAGAACCTGGGAAACAGTTATCCTTTTAACTGACTGAAGAGGTTGTCAACTTCTCTTTTTTTGGCAGTACACAATATACATGAAATGGACATAAAGAACACACACAATCAGAACTACAGTTTATGGATCACGAAAAGTGTTGTCCTATGCGGTATTTGGTTCCACAAACTTTCAGCAGTAGAAAGCGGTGTGGTGACTACTAAAACCACTAAGCCCAAGCGTGTAGTCAATTCTATTTGTATTTTTTTAATATTAGCATCATTTCAATTATAACTGCTCGGTGGCCATACTAGCGGCTAGATTGCAGGACAAACCATGCTGTTTCAATTACCCGCCGGTTTCGTTAACATATCCGCTGACATAGTGTGTATGAGCCTTTAAACTTATACGAGATTGTTTTTAGTTCGGTTCAGTACTTACGGTGTGTATGTGTAATAATAATAATATTTCGGATCACTTAACACACAACGCCATCTAGTCCCAAACTAAGCAGAGCTTACGTTATAGGTAGGTACAAGACAATTAATGTTAATATATTTATACTTTTCCTTGTAAATATATACATATTATACATGGAAAACTCCCAAACTGAAACAAATAATGGCAGATAATATACTCATTTGGGTCTGGGGTCAGGCCCAGGAAGCGAACCCGAGACCTCAAGTGTAACAAACAAACCCACATTAGTTATATTACTATTATATAACCAGATACTTACTTTCGTCCAGCTTCGAAGTGCGCTCTCAAGAAATGATTGAACGGCAACATGTGTTGCTCTTTGGAGAACTCCACGTGGTTGGCGATGTTCTGCAGGATCTTGGACATCAGCATCAGACCTCGCTTCACGTGGGAAGGTACTGGACGGTTCACTATGCACATCTCTTGGGGAGACACTGTCACAAAAAATACATGTAATAGTTTTTATTTATTTAGATTTCGCGCTTAAATGTGGAAATTGTGTGTGTGTGTGTGCGTGCGTGCGTGTTGCGTGCGTGCGTGCGTGCGTGCGTGCGTGCGTGCGTGCGTGCGTGCGTGCGTGGGTGCGTGCGTGCGTGCGTGCGTATGTGTGTGTGTTTGTGTGTGTAAATATGACATAGTAGATGCACACAAATTAAATACGTGTAAAGAAAATCGTCATCGTTTTTCTTAACCTCTTTATATTATTATATAGCTAGACTATAAAAACTTACAGATGTCATTTTTGAAAGTGACATCAATGAGAACTAAAAAGAATGTGCTGAGTACATATTCTAAGAAATAAATAAATCGTTGCTATTGGTGGTAATTCTGTTGATGTCATTACTAAACTAAAATTTGTTTTTGGATTATATATTTTAAAATCATCTGCTTACAGTCCATTTTTCATGTTTGGTTCAATACCAAATAAACGTTAATTAGAAACACACGCTGATCTAAAGCACAGTATTTCTACTAGCTACTCACCGATAGCAGGGTTGATGAACCTCAAGAACAACACAGTGCCGACAGCGCCAACCGACGTCTGCGGGAACTGGGCGAACCTTTTGCTTAGCACCTGGGAACAAAGTATTACTTTTTATACTCATTTAATGCAAAACGCAATAAAAACCTTGGAAACAAGTGTGATTAATGAGAATACAATGGGCACTGACTCAAAAACATCTTTTGAAAGTAAGATCGTGTCAAAGGGGAATGGAAAGGAGTATTTTGGGCGTGACGTTAAAGACCGCTAAAGAGCAGCAGAAATTAGATCTACAACAAAAGTAGAAGACGTATTAAAGAAAATAAGACGGTTAAAATATCGATGGACAGGACATACGACAAGGGATAGCATACTGAAATGGACTAAAATTATAACAGAATGGCAGCCTCGTGATGGCAAAAGAAAAAGAGGTAGGCAAGCTAGAAGATGGACAGGTAATCTTAAGATGATTGGAGGGACTATTTGGTCCAGAAAACCTACCAATAGAGAAGAATGGAAGCAGCTAGAAGAGGCCTATGTGTCACAGGACACGCTGATCACTGAACTGGGAATTAGATTTAAGCTAAAATAATCTGCTACAGTATGTTCCAACATTGTTTAGTATCAGCAAGAAAGGCTAATAAAAAAAAGAGAATACACAATACTATATTTTTTTGCTCGTATATCAGCCCTCGTGTAAGTTGGTTATCGCTATAAAGAGTAGCCTATTTCGTTCCTCATCTCCAAAAAACGCGTTACGTAATACTTGAACGCTCCTGTATTAAAGTATGTTTTTTATTATGTATTTAGTAACATACCTGGTACAAGCAGTGGCACATACTCCTGAGCTGTGGGGGGAACTTATCAGCGGAACCCACGATGCGATCGAACACTTCCTTCGTCAGGTCTATCAAGTTGGATCTGTTCATCTCGATGTCTTGGCTTGGGTCCAATCTGGAAAAGAATAGTAATTACGAGTTTAAATAATTCTGAATTTACATAAAGCGTGTGAAGATAATTTGAAGCTAGAAGACTCAATCAATTCAATCTGGGGTATAGTGTGGGATTTTCCTCTAATCGAACTTCACGGTGACAGCATTCGTCGTTGCGAGTGAACCGGACTCAAATTTTTATTAATCGCAACGTCGAGTGCACTCGAAGGCGATAGCTAGTTACTCTGAAATTAAACTCACAAAATTGCCATAAATATTTTGCTAGCGGCTCCATGACCTTCCTCAAAAATAACAGTATTTTCATGTCAAAAATTCAAATCGGTACAGACACACAGTTATTTTTTAAATTTATACTATATATATAGTATTTTGGTACTAGTGAAGTAGTTTCGCATAGAATTCTTCGTAATTCTCGGATTGCCTGTACTATAATGTACAAGTATTACACATATAAGCCTTCCTCTGGAATAACCATATATATTGTTGAAAACTGCATTCAAATCCGTTGAGTAGTTTAAAAGTTCTAAGCGAAGAGACAGCGGAAGCGACTTAATTTTATCCTACGTAAAGATACAATATATAGTATGAATATTAATAAAATAGTAGCGCTCATAGCCCAGTTGCACTCAGTGATTAGAAACAATCATCGAGGGTAAGCAACGATGGCGCGGTCAGTACCTGGATGGGTGACCGCTGGTGGCATGTTACCATGAGCGTTTCCGTGATTCGGAGGTCACATTAAGCAGTCGATCCCGGTTGTTATCATACGATAACAGTCGTGAAGCTTAGTTGGAGGCCTTTGGGCGGCTTAAAAACATCCAACGGCAAGATTTACGTAGCCACAACGTATTCTTGCCAGTCCCCAACCCGCACTTGGCCAGCGTGGGGACGTATGGCCTTAAACCTCTCCTGAGAGGAGACCCGAGCCCAGCAGTGGTACATTATGGGTTGTTGTTTGTTTGTTGTTGTGTAATAAAATAGGTCAAAAAAGGTTATCATTAAGAAGATATACCTGGCAGGGTCCACTTCGAAGCTGATATCGACGCGTTCGTCGGCCTGGTCGAGTAGCGCGGTGATGAGAGGCTCCAGCAAGTTCTGCAGGTACACGTGTCCATAGATTTTGAAGCAGAACGCCATTATCTTGCTGCCTAAGGAGTTGCCCCGGAAGAGTGTTTGCATGCAGTCGGAGACCTGAGGACACAAGTTTTTTTCTATAAAAGACAAGTCCCGTTCTTGGCAATTTTGTCGGACTAAACATTTGACCTCAAGCATAGCAGTCGTGTACAATACCACTGCGCCACTGATGCAGTTAATAATAAACCAAAAAACCAACTTACTTCAACTTCCCTATAGAATATATTCCAAAGCAACGGCGCTAGTAAATGTTTAGCGTCGAACAAAGTCACGAAAACCTTCGCTAGCTCATCCATCTGGGCAGTGCTCACTACATTGGCTAGGGCCATGGCTATCGGCAGTTCACCCTGGAAACAGATATCGAAGACACCTTTATACTAAGGAGGTGGCAAACAATCTTATTTTTTTTAAATGGGCCTTTTTATTTAGTGTAGAAAAGGCAAGAAACTCATAAAATTTCTTCGTCATCAGCATATCGCAATCCACTGTTGGAGATAGGCTTCTCATAGCACGCCGCTATGATTGATTACGTTACTTCATATTGTTAGAAGATTATTCGTGAACAACGCTTGAGACGTCTACATATCGGAAAGTTCTTGTTGATTTCTTGTGGCACAGAATAATAAACCTTACACAGTCGAATATCGATTGATAATTGCGCGGTTGTTTCAAGCGATTTCGCCGGCGGGCTCGTCCTTGGTACGGTGAACGACCTTATATATAGGTTTAGTATTACTAGAATGCGCTAGTAATAGTAATAATGGGTACAAATAAGACGCATCGTTGACCGCAGTTCAATTCAGTTTGAGCTACAGTGCGATAAATATTGGAGTGATATCAGTGATTAACCTAGTGACCTCAGCGACAATTAAGGACTGTTATTCTAAGTGATACGTGATTTAAAGTGTTTTTAATAAAGTCTCTTTTACACGACAGAAGGTTTATTTCTTAAATTCATTCAATCCATCAACCCTATCAAGTAAAAATATGTATACGTATAAGTATATTTAAATAATAGAGATTTTAAATTTCTCGAGTACATTATTATTTATGCATCTAATTATTTGCCACACCGTAATAATAAAAAAAATAGACAAACCTAAATGTTTTCTAAAATTAAAGTGACAAGATTGTTATACCATTTTTCATCCGACTACAGCCAAGGCAAAGGTAAGGTTATCCAATCTAACATGTAAAGGGAAGGGAATTTTAATAAATTAAAAATAATATAAATCCGTTAATTTATGACAAAAGATGTTTTAAAATAGATGATTATACCTTATCTGAGATCATAGTGACTAGCTGTACGAGTTGTTCGAACCTATCGGCGAGAACAGTCTCGGCCAGGGTATCGAATTCAGTCCCCTGCTGCAGTATCTTGGTAAGGACCTCCATGAAAGCGGCGCGGGTTTGTAAGTCGCGGTGGTAACCCAAATCTGAAATAGAAAGATTTCATTTTTATATTATTTTACTTTAAAAAAAAACAACTGCCGCTCTAGAATTTGTTTTTTTTTTTGTATGACCCCACCAAAATGACTACTCTGGCCTGATGCAAAGTAGAAGTAAATCCAAGAGGTCATCAGCATGGTGACCTACAATATGGCGGCCTAATGAGATGTTTCTGCATCATTGTGCCTCCGGTCTCGAACTCACCAACGAATCACGACAGCAGGCATGCTGTCATTTGAGTTAGGTTGGTGTTCTTTGAAAGGGCTATACCGCCACGGTCAAGCCGGCCTAACCGTGTCGAATTAAGCTTTTTTAAAAACACCACTCCCGCTTTAGGAATATACATTCCTGTGTCACGGGGATCTTTACGAACATACATGAAACGGACAAAAAGTACAGTTTATACCGTGGGAGAGCCACGCTTCGGCATGAATGGGCCGGCTCGACCGGAGTGATACCACGGCCTCACAGAAAACCGGTGTGAAACAGCGCTTACGCTGTGTTTCATCGAGTGAGTGAGGATACCGGAGGCCCATACCCCAATCCAACGCCCCCTATCCCCCTCACCATCCCCCTTCTCCCCAGGCCGCCATAGTGTGGGTCACCATGCTGCATTGTTCTTTTTNCAGGCCGCCATAGTGTGGGTCACCATGCTGCATTGTTCTTTTTCGCATTGAGGATGGTGACCACCACTCTTGGATTCTGCTCATGCTTTCCATCAGGCAGGGCAGAGTCATTTTGGCAGCTTAAATATAAAAAAAAAAACCCAGACTTAGAACAACAATTTATGGATCACACAAATGTTGTCCCATTTAGGATTTGAACCCACAACACTTGGCGCAGTAGGAAGAGGTGTGGAGACCACTGAAAACACTAGGCCAACCGTGTAGTCTTAGTTGCTTTACTACTTTATTTCCTTAAGGCGATAATTAGTTGAATATTTGCCGAATTCAATTCCTTGCGCCTACCGCATATTTCTACAACACCTGAAGGTTGACTTGTAGATGCCTATTGGTATTAAGTCTTTGTAGTTCATTAAGTTAATAAATAAATAAATAAAAACATGTATTTTTACTTACCTATACTATGCATAAGTCCAGAATCAATATTAGCACTGAGCAGGTTAGACATGGCTTGTATGGTGGCATTCCGAAGGGTCTCTAACCTCCCAGGACCCTCAGTCATTTCAAAATCGTTACAGTCATTCAAGAGGTTCATGAAGAGTGTAAAATATCTGAAATATTATAAACATTCTTGTTTTTCTTTAGCTATATAATTGCCAAAATGACTGTCCCTGATGGAAAGCATGACAAGAATCCAAGTAAGGTGGTCAAAGCAGCGTGGTGACCCACACCATGTGTAGCTATCGAGATCCTTTTTCACTTCCCGCTTGGACCCGGGATTATAGTGATAGGGGAAACACGATCGCTTGTAGCGAGTACCAGAATTCGACTGCTCGGTACAGGAAGGAAGGGGGAGAGCCACGCTTCGGCATGAATGGGCCGGCTCAACCTGGGTGATACCATGTCCTCAAAGAAACCGGTGTGAAACAGCGACTGCGCTGTTTCACCGAGTGAGTGAGGATACCGGAGGCCCATAATCCAACACTTCCCCTCTTTCCTTCCCCATCCCCCAAGGCCGGCAACGCACTTGTGACGCCTCTGGTGTTGCGGGTGTCCATGGGCGGCGGTAATCCCTTACCATCAGGCGATATGTCTGCTCGTTTGCCTCCTATACCATAAAAAAAATCAGTTTCATTCAGTTTAATAATGACGATCTTAATATTTCACGAGTAATTACAGTCACTGATCGGCCTCTAATAGTCGTGATAGAACTGAACTTCGATTTCTTATCTACAGCGACTGTCAACCTTTCACATGTTGTCGGACATTTTTGGCATGGCATGAGACACCATTAACGATTGCTAATGATGTCTCATATATACAATTATCAATTATACATATACAATTCTACTTGCACATTGTTGCTCACTATGACCTTCGAAACGGTCTAACAGATTTTTTAAATGTGTATTTTGCTGACGTGCCTAAGATAGGATAGTTAACATCACGCTTAGCCCAATAGATGCCTGGCATGATTGAAAACAGACGCAGAGAGAGTTGCGTAGGCCAGCTAGTTATACTGTAATTAAAAGAGAAAATAAAAAAGATAATTACTTAATATCCGATGTCTTACTTAAGAAACAGCTGACTCTTAGCCTCCATAAGGTCTCCGCGGTCTGACTCCTCCGGCTGCAGAGGTAGACCCTTGAGGAGAGACGCCACAGCCTCCATACAAGCCTGGTCCAGCTCCCTAAAACAAAGTAGGTATCTGGCGACAGGAAGGGCCAAGTTATCACAACACATACACATATTTGGGAAGGCATGGCCCTAACAACTCTACCGTCCTTGTCATATACTTAGTGGTACTTTTACTTTCGAGTAAATCGCGCGTAAAGTTTTGAACCTTCTAATAGGAGGGCAGACCGCTTCGTTATATCGGAGCCAGTCTTTCTGGCTTCCCTTTCTCTCACGCATACGGCAGCGGTACTAAAAACTAACAAACAACACACTAACTGAGAGTAACCAGTAGTTGTAAGAGATAGATATAACAAGCACTCAGGCGCGTGCATATATATGTCTTACAACTTCTGACTACTTTGAGTCAGTGTGTTGTTAATTTTTAATCTATATTGTTGAGGAGTACGAAACGCCTACACTAACTTATATAGCAATACATATGATGCCTATGTCTGCCGTCTTTAGCAATAGACGTCTCTTCCTAAAAACTTCGAACGAGTCTGGGAGGATGTTTGTCCCGTAAGATTAGTCTGTTTTTACCGTGGGAGAGCCACGCTTCGGCATGAATGGGCCGGCTCGACCGGAGTGATACCACGGCCTCACAGAAAACCGGCGTAAAACAGCGCTTACGCTGTGTTTCATCGAGTGAGTGAGGATACCGGAGGCCCATACCCCAATCCAACGCCCCCTATCCCCCTCACCATCCCCTTTCCCCCCAGGCCGCCATAGTGTGGGTCACCATGCTGCATTATTCTTTTTCGCATTGAGGATGGTGACCACCACTCTTGGATTCTGCTCATGCTTTCCATCAGGCANCCGGAGTGATACCACGGCCTCACAGAAAACCGGCGTAAAACAGCGCTTACGCTGTGTTTCATCGAGTGAGTGAGGATACCGGAGGCCCATACCCCAATCCAACGCCCCCTATCCCCCTCCCCTCCCCTTTCCCCCCCGGCCGCCATAGTGTGGGTCACCATGCTCCATTATTCTTTTTCGCATTGAGGATGGTGACCACCACTCTTGGATTCTGCTCATGCTTTCCATCAGGCAGGGCAGAGTCATTTTGGAAGCTTAAATATAAAAAAAAAAAAAAAAAGAAAAAGTCTGGCTCATTGGAAAAAATTGTAAACTATTATACTTAATGATATGTATAAAATTAAGCCTTCCTAAAATGACGTAATGTCAACACTGTTTTTTCCGCCTTTGATATCCGTTAACTGTAAGTCTGGGGTTACTGAGATCTCACTCTACTCTGTCGGACATCACGAGACGCACACGTTTTTTTGTCATTTGACGTAATAATGTCTTTTAAATCGATAAACGCCGATCGCACGCACGAAACAGAGTGACTTATTCTGTTCCACCTGAATCGAGCGTGCAAGCGAGAGCGCGGAACAAACGAAAGAGAGTCAAGATCGGCCTGAGCATTCTACATCACGGGCTCATGTCGATTGTTGATGGGTCATGTGAACCACCAGGAGATCTTTTCAGAAAGATACAGGGGCATAAAACAATAACATTCACCACTATGCCGTTACTTGTAAGCTGTCTAACTGAGGACTGGTAAGGAGGGTAGTAACCCTCGATTTTTCTTCCTTGTCACATGATTTTTGTACGTCGTTGCGGAATAATGTATTAGAAGAGGTACTGATATTATATGGAATCGATTCCGTACAGAATCACACAAAACCATACAAAAAACGTGACTTTTTTGCTTGAAGACAATTGAAATGAATAGATAATGGTACGGAACCCTTCCTGCGCGAGTCTGACTCCCATTTGGCCGATTTTTATTTATGTATAAGCCTTACAAAGTGACTCTACTCTGTCTGATGGAAAGCATGAGCAGAATCCAAAAGCAGTGGCTAATTTATTCATATACATGCTGTCCTTTTAGGTTTGTCTTCTGTGGTCGTTGTTCAGAAAAAATTTTTAACTCAATTTCATCCAAAACATTTATTATGTTGTTTATGATAAGTACGGCAGAACTCCAATTCGTTTTTTTTTTCACAAACCGCAGTTTGATCCCAAACTAGGTAGAGCCTGTACAATAGCAACCAGACTGATGGTAAACTGATATAATAGGGAATATGCATTTTTTTTTATCAAATATTATTTCTAGATTCTTTACTGCATTTACAATATACCAATAAACCGAGAAAATATTAAATAAAAAGTGAAAATTAAGGGAGGGAATTCCAAACTTAGAAAACACGTCTCTATTGGTCGTAACGAGACGTGCCGTCGATAGTCACTTCACCGAAATTATCGGGATCGAAATTTGGACTGTATTAGTAGTGCTTGTGAGAAAAATTACATTTTTCCATGATTATTAGAATAGAACACACTTTATTGCACAACAGATATAACAGTTTACATAAATATATAGTTAACATAATACATCAATTGAATTACCGTGTACAAATGGCGGCCTTATCGCAAAACTTAGTAAATAAGCATAAAGTAACTGAAACACAAAAAAGTAAACAAACACGAATGACAATGACGTCATTAGCTGCATTAAAAGCGCGCGCAAAATGGCGGCATTTGAATAGTATAAATTTAGTCAGTGTGCTAAATTACATTTTGAAAATCATTTAGACTATTTTTAAAGGCTATTAATTTTTTTTTTGAGACGTAAATGACCAGATTAAGAAATAAAAAAGAAATATACACATTCCCTATTGGTCCAGCGACCTCAATCTTGGCAGTAGGGGTCACTAACCGCTATAACTGCAATTCATCTATAATATTTATTTATTTATAATTAAATAAGTATGTTTACCAGCAGTCTAATTACCGTAGTACATGTTCTACTTAGTTTGAGGTCAGACTGCCGTCTTTGTGAGATGTGTGAGTTTGTAATTAGCATACATATAACATAATAATAAATTTATAATAAATATTTCGAAAATCTAACACACAACGCCATCTAGTCCCAAGCTAAGCAGAACTTGTGTTATGGGCACTAGACAACTGATATAAATACATATATGTTATACAAAAAAAAAACATCCAAACTCCGAAACAAATATTTGCAGACCATACAAACATTTGGTCCGACCTGGGAATCGAACCCGAGACTTTAGCATACGCTGCCACTGCACCACCGGGCAGTCAATATATATAATGCAATATACCAATATTAAAGGGACATGGAAAACAATTACCTACGGTCCTTGAAAAAAGCTTGATGTCTGAGATAGATGGCTACGAAACCACATACATTTTTATTCTTTATGCGCATCTTTCATCACAAATCATGTGCAATACACTATTAATGTAAAAAATTCACACTTAAAATGAACCTCGTGATTTCTAAAATGACACTAGTGACAGCTGTGACAGCTGTCAGAGATCAAGCTATGTTTCAAGGACTGTAAAGCGTAATTCTCAAAATTAGCAATGAGATTATATGATACCTGCTAATCGAGGCGGGGTCACCTCGTAAATGGTGGTTACTGCCCAGCACCCAGTCTGTTACGTACTCCACCATCTTGTTGCGGAACTTCATTTCCTGATAGAACAGTGTAAATATCCCAAGAATCTAATTTTTAGCAAGAGGACAGACGGGACATTGCTAAAAACTGTTCAGTAGAATAGTTGAGACCTCAATTACTTTTTATCATATATCAAAATGATAACTTTGTATGAAAAATGTACTAAGTTGTGACGTCACTGTTGTAAACTACCCAATTATGCAAGTTCTGAATGCGAGAAGCATTCAGAACTTGCCAGCCATCTTGGGAGGGGAATACTTTATCTTCATAAAAAGATTATTATAAAATTGTATCTCTAACTATTTCTATAACTTCATATTTTCTAATGATCAGATATCAAAACAGAATTCACTCTGAAGTTTAACCAACCTGTCTAAAAGCGAGGTCATCTCTCCTCCTCATCATAGCTTCAACCACTTGACAGACTTTTGTCTTGATGTGCACCGACATCACAGTCATATCCAAATGTCGAACGTATCTGAAATAGAGAAAGATTGATCTGCAATACTTTCTTAAACCACAAGCCCTTCCAGCATCAATAACTGGATATCCAAGCAGAGATTACACGAAATAAAGAGACAAAAATGTTTGGTAATCGTTATTGGGAAGCCAGTCCCCTTAAATATACTGACAATTTTTTTTTTACATGTGGAAACCCACTCGGGCCTTCACCCCACCGGGATTTACGGCGGTGCGGTGTTTCGGGACTCAACCGACTAAAACCACACGGTGTGTCACTCTGCACCTGTGACGGGAGGGATCCTGTAACCGCTTTCTTACGCCATCCGAACCCCTCCCGACACCTGCCCGCACTAAGGCGGGCACCGTCTGTTGGTAAAAACTCTCAGTTTAGGCGACGTACGTCACACGTGTAATCGCCCCCCGCGGCTGGCCTGTGAAGCGGATGGAAGGGAAAACCCGTCCCGCCCATCCGCGGCCACACTCAGGGCGGCATGAGGCGCTGGTAGGCGCTCCTCCGCCGCCCGGTCCGCCGTCGACGGATCGGGTCCGAATGGAGGTCGTCCTCCCGGGCCTTCTCATCCGCCTCCTCACTGCAAGATGACTGTCTTCGCAGAAGGTCGCGACCGCGGTAAAGCTGCTCTCGCCGCCAGCCATGGAGCGTACGACGGCCGGTTGGAAAAGATCTCGTCTGATGGCTGCACTGAGGGCCCGACGCTGCGGCGCCCAAGCGGCATACGGCACACCCCTAGCGTGTGCTGGGCCAACTCCTCACTACAGTCGCAGTGGTGGCAGGCGGGACTCAATTCCCTCCTGGCGACCGAGTGCAGGTACTTACTTAAGTAAAGTACGCCCAGCCCTGGGGGGAGACGCTCTCTAAGGACCAAGTCGTACCCAACTTTCCACAGGAGTGGTCCTAGGACAGACCCCTGCGGAACGCCGCAGAACATGTGTCGCCGTCTCAAGGCGCCCTCTCGTTCCGCGCACACGACGGTACGCTCCTCCAAAGAGTCTGCCACCAGCCGCCTCAGGTACTCTGGCACCCTGTGGGACTGGAGTGCTTCCCTGATGCAGCTAAATGGCTGACTATTAAGGTCGTTGGCGATGTCCAGAGACACCGTTGCACTCGGTGGTTAGAAACAATCACCGAGGGTAAGCAACGACGGCGCGGTCAGTACCTGGATGGGTGACCGCTAGAGGCATGTTACCATGAGCGTCACCGTGACTCGGAGGTCACGTTAAGCAGTCGGTCCCGATTGTTATCATAAGATAACAGTCGTGAAGCTTAGTTGGAGGCCTTTGGGTGGCTTAAAAAAATCCAACGTCTTGGGGTCTTGCCAGACCCCAACCCGCACTGGGCCAGCGTCGGGACGTATGGCCTTAACCCTCTCCTGAGAGGAGACCCGAGCCCAGCAGTGGGACATTATGGGTTTTTGATGATGATGTTGATGATATACATTTAGTGAAAAGCTGTTATTTTTAATAACAAGCAGACACTTATTTGTATAGGTGATGATATAAATGGCGTTCTTTAAACATAAAACCAGTACCGCTTTTGAAGTCATGGAATAAACATCATGACCACACTAGAGTTGTTTGTCTGATCTAAGACTGATTTATGACCCTCAAAGTACAAAGGCTATTCCCAAGGCTTACCTGACGATGGCCAGCATGAGAGCCTCGATAGAAGTGGTGCTGAGTACCTCGATGGGGTGTCCGCTCTTCTTGTGGGACTCCAATATACTCTTCATTATGAATATCGTGT
Organism: Hyphantria cunea; assembly: GCA_003709505.1. Lineage (NCBI taxonomy): Eukaryota > Metazoa > Arthropoda > Insecta > Lepidoptera > Erebidae > Hyphantria > Hyphantria cunea. Next base: position 67,965 of record PKRV01000588.1, read on the forward strand.
GCTCCACGAATTGTGTGTTGACTTCTGTTAACATCACCTACGGAAGACACAGATTTGAGAAAACGAGCATTCGCCCGCGACTCCGCCCACATGTATGTCGATTATGACAGTAACTGCAATCTTCCTTCATATTAACCGCTTTTATTTACGTAAAAATGGGTTACAAAGTTTTTGCCGAATACAATACAACAAAACCAAAAATATATACTTATCATATAACGTGGCGACGCATATTGTGACTACGCGTTGCCATGATAACTAGCGATCTGATATAACATGTTTTATGAATAAATTACCTGTTGGTGTTGATCGAAGAATTTATCGATGATAGCCTTCACCTGGTCGAAGAGTATTGGGTAGAGAGCTGAGGACATCTCATAGCCAACCAGCTGTTTCACATGGTTTTGTATCTGTTGCCCAAACCGCTCGTTGCTGCAGAGCAACAGGCGGAGGAGTTGGCCTATGAACCTTAAAAGGAGGTATTATTTATTTTTGTAAATAAATCTTTTACGAACAATATTAAACTTTGGATTTCATAGCTAGAAGGCGCTGATAATTCCTTATACTTGCTTTGGAAAGAAATGCCGAATACATACTTTTTCCGTAAATACATACATGGTTCAGGCGCTCATAGCCCAGTTGCACTCGGTGATTAGAAACAATCATCGAGGGTAAGCAACGATGGCGCGGTCAGTACCTGGATGGGTGACCGCTGGTGGCATGTTACCATGAGCGTCTCCGTGATTCGGAAGTCACGTTAAGCAGTCGGTCCCGGTTCTTATCATACGATAACAGTCGTGAAGCTTAGTTGGAGGCCTTCGGGCGGCTTAAAAACATCCAACGGCAAGATTTACGTAGCCACAACGTACTCTTGCCAGTCCCCAACCCGCACTTGGCCAGCGTGGGGACGTATGGCCTTAACCCTCTCCTGAGAGGAGACCCGAGCCCAGCAGTGGGACATTATGGGTTGTTGTTTACATACATGGTTACATGTTAGGGTTCGCTGGACTTGAAAAATAAACCTTTTGACGTGTAAAAGAGATTATTAAAACACTCTTATATCACTCCAATATTTATCGCACTGTAGCTCAAGCTGGACTGAACTGCAGCCCGCCAGACGTTTTTTTTATATATTTATATTACACGCCGTTATTACTAGTACATTTGAGTAGGTACATACAAGGTCTTTGTCGGTTCCATGAATCGCGCCGGCGAATGTGCTCGAAAACGTGCGACAGTCAATTTATATTCGACGCTATATATATCGATATAAGGTTGATTATTCTGTGCCTCAAGATATCAACGAGGCGAAGTTTAGGCGTTTCGAATGTTGTTCTGGAATAATCTTTTTTCGTAACAATAAAAAACTCTCAAACTCAGAAACAAAACTTACAAACTGACTTGAAAGTCTGACTTGGGAATCGAACCCGATACCCGGTCTCATACGATACCACTGCGTCCCCGAGGCAGTCTAAACAAACTACTTCTGATAGCATAAAATAATATATATAGCATAAAATAATAGAGATAGCATAAAATAATATAGATAGCATAAAATAATATAGATAGCAAAAATGTAATAGGCTTTCAACATTATCAAAGTGCAGTTCGCTAAGCCATAGCTGAATTACTTGTTTTATTTTGAAGTTATTAATAAATAATAAATAATAATAAACAAATATTCCGGACATGTAACACACAACGCCATCTAGTCCCAAACTAAGCATAGCTTGTATTATGGGTACTAGACAACTGATATAAATAAACCATAGATGTATCTTTTTAGGGCCTTGCACATTGACTAAATAAAAATTATATTACTACTGTATAGGGTCTGGGTAATAATTTTAAAGAAAGGATCATAGTTTTGAGTTTCTGTCTATACAGACTGCACACGAATTTCATTAGTTTTATATATTAAATTTAATTGGTTATAAAGTCTTGATGCAAGATGATTATAGTGCTGTTAGGCAAATTTTTTGCCACTCTTGGAAATTGACACTTTTCTAGGCTTTTACCCAATGGTTTTAAATGTGGAACAGTTATTTTATATTATAGCTTGGAGATACAGATGCTGTTCTTGAAACAGTTCGATGAGGGAGCCATAATCACGTCCTCTAGAAGTCAGTGTTTCAGGGTGTCATAACTCGGTTAGGCAGAAAATAGGTCTTAGGGTTCTCTCTCAGTCAGTCTCATATTGGATATCCTCGCCCAATGTTTTCATCGTATATATTTTCACCCATTTTTTTATGGGTTGGGGGTGAACGATCAGACCTATCGCCTGATTTTAAGCGATTACGTCCGCCCACGAACACCCGCAACACCAGTATCGGTCGGCGTTCGGTCGATGTCGTCATCATCATCATCAGCCTATCGCAGTCCACTGCTGGACATAGGCCTCTCCAATTTCACGCCACTTAGTTCGATCTATGGCTTCTCGCATCCAGCTCCTGCCAGCCGTCTTGCGCAAATCATCGCTCCACCTGGCTTGTGGACGTCCTACACTACGTTTGCCGAGACGCGGTCTCCACTCAAGAACTCGTTTACCCCAACGGTTATCGGTTCTTCGGCAAATGTGGCCAGCCCACTGCCACTTCAGCTTGCTAATCCTGTGGGCTACGTC